>JABUQX010135607.1:0-7500 GCA_015478945.1 Trachelipus rathkii
GAGAGATTATATATTTAACTCTATATGTATCTATATTTTAATTATTATTATATATATTATTTCTTATTAGTATATTTTAATATTATATATATATGAATTATTATATATAATATATATATTATATATATATTTATATAATATATTAATAATATATATATATATATATATATATATTATATATATATTATATATAATATCATATGTTTCATTACAGTGGCGTATTTAGGGGGGGGGCCCAGGGGGGCATGGCCGCCGAATTCTAGAACACTAAAAATTGTTTAGGTATATTTCGTATTAAATAAAGTGCAGAAGTTATTAAGGTTGTATATATATCGACGCTGTCAGGAAAAATTCGAATATCGCAGTAGTTAAAACTGAAACTTGAAAACCATCAGAGCAAATGCAACATTAGAATTTCAGCTGATTTTTGTATAGATGTGTAAGCGAATTGAATTGATGGAGTATTGAAATTGTGACCAGGATTTAAATTCCAAAAAGACAAATGCCAAATTCTACTGCGACCACAGACTTATTTATTCGCAGCACCATTTTTTTATAACCATTTTTGGATAATTTAAATATCAGCATTAGGAGAAGGTTTTTAAATTTTCGCTTGCGATTTGATATCGACGGGTTGTAATGTTGGTCCTATGAGATAAAAGTTGTATAATATTTTAGAAGGAAGAGTTGCAACCGCAAATGAAGATATAGTAAGCAGAAGCTGTGGATTTATGGAGTTGAATGGACGTAAACGCAGCAGGACTCACCAAAGAACGCAATGGATGGACTAGGTTTCTTGTTCGAGTCAATTTTCCAAAATAGTTTCGATTTGTTGGCAAATTTGCTGGCATTTTTACCGCGTGTTTTAATGTTTCAGGTAGAACGGAAGATGGAAAACTACTTGAGATAATACTATTGGGATGAAAGACTTGAATTGGACTTGCCTCCTCTAATACGATGCGAAATTGAACATAAAAATTGAGAGATGTTTATCTAGACTTCGCCATAATCTCCATATCGGTATTAATTTCGATATCAGCTTAAGATAGATGATTCTATAATTCACATCTATTGTACATTTTTCAGATTTAAATTTACTGTTTCTACTTGTGGGCGAGTTATTAAAATTATATTCATAATATAGTATATATATTATTATTATTATATATATATATTTAATACCTATATATATATTACTATATATTAATATATACTATTAGATATATATATAATCTATATTATTATAGATTATTTTGGCCCCCCCGAAAGAAAATTTTGCGTACGCCCCCTGTATGATTTATAGTATATATAATATATATATCATATACTATAGTATTATAGTATATATATGTGGTTATTTTTTTTGCCATTATGTATATCTAGTAGTATATATAATATATAGTTATATAGTATTATATTATATATATAGATTAGTATATATATAATTTATTTCCCAGATACTAAGCTTTATTTCATATTATTGTATACTTTCGATAAAGTAAATTTATATATATATTTATTTATATATATATATATATATATTTAATATATATATATATTATCAAAATATTTATAACTATTTCCCAGATACTAAGCTTTATTTCATGATTTTGTAACTTTCGATAATACATATATTATACAAAAAGGGAAATTTTGAAGAGCATTGAAATAAAATGAAGGTGATATGTGAATAGTGTGGGTTTGATGCGGCATTAGGAAGGAATAGGTTTGGGGATTAGGTATTAGGTAAAGGAGGTAATGGTCGAGTTGAAAGTTGACTATATATATATTATATATATATTTATATGATTTTTTTATATATATTCATATAATATATTATATATTTATAGTATATTATATTGTATATTATATATATAGTATATAGTTTCGTAGCGAAGACTCCTGTAGCCTTTTTATAATCGGGCTCTCTTCCTGCTCTCTCTCTCTCTCTCTGCTATATATACTTTATTATTTATTATTATAATATCTATATATATATATATATATATTATATAGGATATATATATTATATTATTATTAGTATATTATAGTAATATATTATTAGTATATATATATATTATTATATATGATATATATAGATATAAGTATTATATAGTATATTATATAGTATATATATTATATAGCTATATATATGTATAATATATTACTATATATAATATATATATATTATATATATATTATAGATATGATATAAAAACGAATTTGACACTAATAACTATCTTTTCCCTGTAAATTTTTTTTGGGAAAAAAGGTAATAAAGTTTCTTTGGGGGGGAGAAAAAACAAAAAAATATAATTTGTTTATTCTGATAATGTATTTTATAACTTTTAATGATATTTTAAACATTTATTTTCTATTTGTAAACTCACGTTATAGGAATGTTATTTGCAGAAGTAAACGATTCTGAAATTTATCCATATCTCATATTTTCACTTCTTTGAAAAATACCGTTCGGATATCACATGTTTTATACATTTATACACCGTTTGAAGCGTGGCAACTGTTTTTCTTTATTGCTTATTAGGTTTTATATATATATATATTATTAGTATTATATATATATTATATATATATATATAGTTATATATTACTGGAAAGCTTATTGGGCTGGTGTGGTGGGTAATAGTTATTAAATATTTGTAAACATATATTGGGGATGTAGTATGTGATATTTAGGTATTCCTTAGAGTTAGTAACGTGTAAGTTACGTTATGGTTTAACATGAATTTTAAATTAAATAAATTGTGGACTTGGCTAATTAAAAGCGCTCAAAGCTTATAATGGGCTGTTGTATGTGGTAAAAAAAATGTATTGGGCTGTTGTATGGGGTAATGGTTAGGTATTCCTGGAAAACGATGGGCTGATTGATTGCCGTATATATAATATATATTTATATAGGTATATATATATTATATATATGTTTATAGTAATAGTATATATATTATATATAATATTATAATATGTTTTTAGTGTACTCTTATATAAGGATATTATTATTTTATATTTATAATATATGATATATTAGTATATTATATATAATATTGTATATATATTATAGTATTATATATATATATATATATGTATATTATACGTTAAATAAATTTATAGTAGTCTCATCTTTGTATCATAAAGAAAATGTTAGCTAAGAGATGAAAGGCAACAATATAATAACATTTTTGTATTCTAGAATTCACGCAACACAATATCTGCTATGTTTGAATTGAAGCACGAAAGGCACCTTTGTTAATTGTGTAAAGTAATGTTTCTGGAATGACTTCTTCACTTTATTGTTACTTTTTGTTTCCTCATTGCTGTAATTTCCTGAGTAATCGTTCTCATTGCTGAACGAATTATTCGCAAAAACTTATATAAATGAATTTTTATCTTACGAATCAGAATTTGTTAAAAGATCGATCGGTTTCTATTGATGTTATCTTGTGGTAAGCACGAGGATACGAGTATAGGAGTCGCACTCTGATTTATATATAGTATTAGTATAGGTTATATATTTATATTGACTTATATATAGTATTAATATATACGGAGTATATAGGTATTATCTAGTATATCTATAGTTAGTATTATTATATAATTATATATGTAAATTATATTATATATATAGTTATATTATATATATAATATAGTATATATATATATATAATTAATCTATATATATATATATCTTAATCTATACTATATTTATATAGTATATAATAGTATATATATATAGTATAGTAGCTAATATATTATTAGTTATTAGTAAATGAATTTTTATGTACGAGATCAAAATTTTAATTTTATTTAAAGGTATAATATTAAAAGGATATTTATAATTTATCAACTTTTGATCATTTTATAATAATTAAATTTTTTTTTTATTTTTATTTTTATTTTTTACATTTTTTTTTTTTTTTTTTTTGTAAGTGAATGACTCTTTTATAACGATTATCGTTATTAAGAAATCGGGCGAATCGTTCATGACATTATCACTCATTGGAATTTGAGAAGTCGAAAGACTTTTTTTTTTTTTTTTGTTTTTTTTTTCTTCCGTTTTTTTTTTTATGCTTTACGTAACATTTTGGTATCGTTCATCTTTTTGATATCGGGCATAAATACTGTTATTAATGTTTTAAAAAGTCGAGGCATGCTTTAAAAGCTTTCTTTAATAAGAGATTTTAAAAAAAAAACTTTGCGTTTTTTATATTTTTCTCACCATTTATATTCTGTTGTTTTAAATTGGTTAAAACGTTATAGGAATGTAATGCCATTATTATTGATTTTATTTTTATATATTTATTTTTATTTTATGTATTTATTTTTTATTGTTTTTACATATTTTTATATATTATAGATTGAGTATTGATATTTTTTTTATATATTATATATTAGTATTAGTATTTTTATATATTTTTGATATATTATATATTAGTATTATTGTTTTTATTTTATATATATTATATATTAGTGTTATTGTTTTTAAATACATTTTTGAATGGTTTACGTAATTATTTTAGTTGCTCATAAAAGTTAATTTGTCGCAAGAGTTAATTTTTCATTTTGTTTCGTTTAGTATAAATTACATGCATTAATATACTATATATATATTATATATATATATATATATATATATGTATATTATATATATATTATATATATATATAATAATAAATATATATAGGTACTTCTAATAGTTTTTGACGTAGCCAGATTTACAGATTCCAAAATTCTGAAAGATATAAAATAGCTAGAACAATTTCAATCAAAGAATCCTTATTACAGAAGTTGAAAAATAATCGTTTTTTTAATTTATTTTAAGAAACCAGGATAATATAAATATTTTAGAAAATTTTGAGTTCCCAGTCGTTCTATTTTTTATTTTTATGCTGATTATATTATATAATATAATATATATATATATGATATATTATATATATATTATATATATTATATATTATATTATTCTAATATTACTATGATAGTATATAGTATTATTTAGTATAGTATAAAAAAAAAAAAAAAAAAAGAAACAAAATATAGATTATTTTTATATATTTTATATATATATATAATATAATAGGTCTTATCATAGAACACCCACAATGCCATATTTCAAACTACAACAGATACCGGGAACAGGAATTACATTGCTGGAATGCGGGTCCAATTTTAGTGCGGAAAATGTAAAAAAAAAAAAAAAAAAAAAAAAAATAATATCTCAAACAACAATAACATGTGATTATAAAATAAACATTTTTGGAATCCTGGTAAAATTTTGGAGTAGGAATGTAAAAAAATAAAAAAATAAACAGAATTTTTGTTAATATTTAGTAGAAAATAAAGGGAATAGTAGAGAACTTGTATTGGTTATCGTTAAAAATAAATAGACTTTCTATTAATTTTTGTTTTTTTTGTTGTTTTTAACTAAAGAATAACACGCCAAGGGTATACCGCACCGATGGAGGAGTCGGGGTTCTCGGCCTTCCGGGAGAACTACGGGGGTAGGACTATTCCCCCTCGGGGAGGGCTCCGGAACCGCCCGCTCTTTGTATTTGGTGTCGCGGGGGTTCTCCGCCCTCTCTACGGGGTATGGAAAACGTCCCCCTAGTGTTCGCCGTTCGGCTCGAGCCCTAAAGTTGCGTGTAATCCTTTACAATTATATATATAGTATATATATATTATTTATATTATTATTATATATATTATATATACTATATATATATATAGTATATATATCTTATACATATTTATATTTATAATATATATATATATAATATATATAATTTATGTATTATTATATTATGTCCATGCAACCCCCAGCAAAAAAAAGAATAGCCAATGTTTTTGTTTTTAATTTTTTTTTTTTTTTTTTTTTGTATAAATAAGGTGAGACTATTTTCCGTAAGCCAAATTTTACAAGGATCCAAAAATGTATTTCATTTCCATGTAGCTTTTGTAGTTTTCGAGATAAGTTTTTTTTTTTTTTTTTTTTTTTTTTTTTTTTTTTTTTTTTAAGTTTCTCGATGAAATATATATATAATATCTAATATATAATATATAATGAATGAATATATAATAATAATATAGAATAATAATAATAATATATAATAATAATAATGATAAATATGAATGAATATATAATTAATAATTTATAATCAATAAAATTATTAATAATATATTTGTAAATAATTAATAAAAATAATAATACCTCCTAGAGTCTAGCAATGAATTATAAGCGAAATGTTATAAGACATCTTGTAACTATTTTGTGAACTAGGAATAATCTAAATTTGTTGAAAATTACTATTGATCCATTTCTTTTTTGAATGATTTTTTATTAATTCTTATTGTAATTATATTCGCATGTTTTTTCAATATTTACATTGAAATTCTAGACTGAAAACTTTTATTATTATCTTTCCTCTTAATTATTATCGAAATTTTTATTATAGAAAGTTTTTGAATGCGTTTTCTTTATCATATCCTAGTGAAATATCTTTTCAGATTAATGAGAGACAAAAACTGCGAATTGAACACATGCAAACGGCATTTTATGGACTATTTCTTGGCTACATTATTTCGTTGGTCATTTTAGTTTTAGAAATTGTTGTCAATTGTTGTAAAAATTAATATACAACATTTATTATAATCTTAATGGTTGACGTTATTATAATCCTAATGGCTGTTAACATTTTCTGTTAAAATGCTTAAAAATAAAAAAAATGTAAATACTATAATTAATACTAATGATTGGTAATGCTTTAAATATTCCCTGTGTGTGGTGGAGAAAGAATTCCCACGGAGTGTCTTCTGCCTGTCGTAGAAGGTGACTAAAGGGACAGTGGTAGTTGGGTTGATGGCTGACTTCCTACTTGCTAAGTAGGATTAGTGCAGATGTCGGACAAGGTCATTGATCTTTGGTGAAATTGTAATGGGTAATGGAATGTTTAGATGGAGAAGAGAGGTATATGGATGTATTTAGAAATTGTAAGTTTGATTTGATTGCTGTTCTGAAACAAAGATGAAAGGAAGCGGTGAAGAGGAGTGGTAAATGTGTGAAATGTATGTGTGCTGGGGAAGAATGAGAGGGGGAGAATGAGTTGTGAAAAAGAGCTATGGTAGATTTTTCTTGTGTAAGTACTAGAATTCTAGATGGTTAAATTTAAGTTTGAGAAGATAGGATAGTGTGGTTGTAACATATGGCTCTCTGAGGGTGATGAAATTTGGATGCAAATGAAGGAAGCAGTTGTTATTTTGCAAAAGAAGTAGGTGAATTTGATAAGGTAGGAAGTAGAGAATCTCTAATATGGGAGCGGTGGAATGAAGAGGTGATGCAAACGGTTAAAAATAAAAAGGAAGAGTAGTTGAATTTGCTTAAAGCCAATTATGTGGTCTCAATAGAAAGGTGTATTGTGATATATATATATAAGAAGAGGATAAAGAGCAATATTATATTATATATTATAGGTATATTTTATATAA
>JABUQX010135608.1:0-23074 GCA_015478945.1 Trachelipus rathkii
TGTTCTTGTTTAGAAGGACATGTGTGCTACATAAACTGATTTAAGGTTATATTTGATGTGGATATTTGGTTTTGGTGAGTATCATTTAATTTATATATATCATATATAGTTTTGACTAAGCAAATTGGTGGATTTTATGTAGTTCAGACAGAATTAGACAAGCCTAGTGTGCTTGTGGATTATTTATAATTAGAGCATGTTTTTGAGGATTAAGTTGAGTAGTTGACTGGGTGAGCAGTCTTACGAATAGGAACCACATGTGTTTTTAACTGTTCCTTACTATATTCATAGTAATGTCCTAAATATATGAGAGAACGTAAAAATAGTCACACATGGAGACTCATTAATAAGGCAGCAATGAGGACTTATTCTCTTATCTATGTACAATTAATAGGTATTTATCTCTTCACTATTTAATGGGATCTACTCTTAAAAAGCGAAACTTATAACCTAAGTTTATTTTAAATAATTTGTTTAAATTTGGATTCACTAACGTGAATATTAAAAATTATGGTTTCGATTTTGGGAAAACAAGACTTGGGCTGGGCTAAAAATGTTTCACACTTATTTAAATTACAATTTAAATGACGGTATAGAGATGATCTTTCAACAACTTAATGGTAACACATTGTTGTTGATTTAAGAAAATTTAAAAAGTTTTATAGATTACTATATTTAAATAATTGGCGTATGTTGTGGGTATCTAAGTTTTCATCATTCTATTCATATCCAATGTTAACATCTCACGCATTATATTCACATGGTCAATTAATTTCCTAAAATTCTTTATCAAACTACTACGTTTCAGGGTTCCACTATACTAGTTGCGACTTGAGTTTGATTAGTTTTCCATATTAAGTATAACAGTGCTGCATATTCTGTAGGTCATGACGCTGTCTCAAAAAAAGTCTGCAGTGGACGTAGTATTTCAATAATTAGAATACATTTTCGCAACTCTTTAATGACTTGTTCACGTCATTACGTAAATTTTGATAACATTCGTGTTTTGCGAGGATTAAATTCGTTAAATATTCTACATTTACCTATTATGTCTTTATTATCTTTTTCTATTTTATTGTGGTATTGATGTACTTGATGTTTTCTGTGACACGATATTGTTTCCATGATATTAAATATTTTTTAGAGGAAAATCATGATTCATGAACGAATTTTCTAATTGAATATATGCAAGCCTATTTGGAATATTTACTATAGTTTATTCATGCATAATTTTTTAGGTATTTCTCGGCTCTAATATTAAATGCCAACCAAAGAATATATGATGATTAGGAATTTATGCAGTCAATTAACACAGATTTTTAAGACATAAATGCTTTCTTAACAGTGAGAAAGACCTAGCACATATTCCTTTCTTTTTTAAATATATATTGCTTAAAGTGAGCTTACTATTGAGGTATCCATAACGAATTTTCGCTCTCTATTTTATAATATAATTGAAAAAGAGTTCTTACTTATAAATGTTCTTCATTTATTTTATGATCTCAGTAATTTGCAAATTAATGTCTAAGATACATTACACAATATTAATAATAAATGAATCATCCTTTACACGTTAGTTAATTTTTGTTGTTTGCATTAATAATTAGACTATTTATAAATATTTGTGTTGAGTAAGCAATTTGAATAATTATTTACAAATAAATGGGTAATACTAAATTAATTATATAATTTTATCCTGCTTCATTTTATATTTAGCTAATATCTTGATGTGTGTTAAATAGACTTTGGAGAAGTTCAACAGTTTTTTAATAAAAACTAATTATAATGAAGCGAATCCTTTCTACGTCTAGAACATAACTTGAATGATTCAAAATTTGATTATTTTTGATTGAATTAAATTAGGACTCTTCTAAATTTTCGATATGAAGTAATTTATAAACTAACAAATATAATGTACGTTTTGTATAGATGATTAGAGCATTCAATTCTGTTATAACAATTCCAAAAATCGAGTTAAGGTTCAAGGTTTTTATATAGATGTTGGATATAAGGGTGAGGGATTAGAGACAACTGTATATATTCCTTGTGGAATTGAAATTTATATTAGGCTAAAAAACTTATTTAATTAGATTTGAATGGTCAAACAATTAATTACAACATATTTTGAATTCTAAACATTTTGTGTGGTATATTGATTAAGATATTGTGATTAAATGAGAGAGGGTATGGCACACTGATGATTTGCGAGGTATTGAACTTAGGTAATGTGGGGAATTAAGAAATTTTAGATAAAAGAAGATATCATAAGTGGATAATCAGTTGTAATAATATTTGATTTGTTCATTGTACAATACTATGATGAACTTAGAAAAACGTTAAATAAAGAATAACACCGATATGATGATATTTTGTTAGTGTTTTAATAGTTTTTTATTGGATGTCTCAAGAAACAAAAAAAATAATATCATGTTATTTATATAAAAAAATAAATAGTTCTGTGATAGTATTTGATATTACTATGGAGACACACCGAGTGAGAAAATAGTTAAGGAAAAGGATAAGAAGATGAGCAAAATTTTAGATAATGTGAATTTTTGGATAAGCGAACAACTATCAATTTATATTATATTTATTGATCGTGGGGGAGGTGACCGGGCGGCTTCATTATTTGAGGGAGTGATTTCGGAATTAATCTTCGGATGAATTACCAAAAATAAAAAAAGTGATTGGAAATGAAGCTGAGGAAGAAGACGAGGATGACGAGGAAAAGAAGGATGAAGATGATGAGCCTGCTTATTGACATTAAATAATAGCTAAATATTTATTGTTATATTAATTAATTTTTAATGTAGGTTGAAGTGGACGCGGTGTGAGAGTGCAGACAGTCCTCTATAAGAGGCACAGATAGAACCGGGACCACGAACTTCATTGAAGAATAATGATAGATCTCATATATTATAAAATAATATCGATCATTTGGCTATGTTGGGATTTTTATTTAATCTGAGTGTGTGTGAGTAGTGTATTGAGCTTTGATGAAATTGAAGAAGACATCTAGGAGTGATTATTAAATACAGCCTTTCAATCTTGAAATAGTATATAAAATCTGTTGTTGATATCAGAGTACATTTAACTATTACCATATATAAGGAAATGAGATTAGTATTAAACTTACCAAATTCTTTTAAATTTTAGATGTTGAACACTAATCATCTAATATTTTTTTCCTGATAATCATGTTTATTTGTTTTATAAGCGACACTTAGGAATAAAGTGTTCTTCGACTTCTACATAATATATTGTATGATTGGATTAGAAACAAGTGGTGGAGATTCTCTATTTTATATAATATAATCACAACATAGTAGAATTTGCCTAAGGAGTTCTTTTGCTTTATTAAAGTGTTTGTTTTTAGGACTCATATAAGTCTAGGTTATTATGATAAAGAATGAGTTTGTTAGTTGGTAATTAGTGGTAAGGACAGAAAATAAGTGTGTCGTATTTGCTTAACGCAAACTGGTTAAGATCATTACTATATTTTTTTTCTTGAGTGTATTTGAATGTATAAGAAGACTAATTATAAAATATCTGAAGTAGAAATTCTTGACAATGTATAAATTACATTCGTATATGTGGCTTTGGGATGGTTATTTGTTTTATATAACTTTTTGTTGAAAAGGATTATGCTTGAGTTAAGTGCATATAAAGATTAATAATTAATCGTTTTTTAAAATCGTTGAATCTTCATTTTTGATACAGTGTTATTTCATAAGTTTTGCCAGTATAGGTGAAGAAACTGCAATGTTATAATAATAATTACCAAAATAGAGATAGCTCTAAATGCTTCTATTCATTCACAAATAGGGTCTATTCATATGCCATTTTAAATGCAAAAAAAAAACTCACTAACTAAATATGCAAAAAAAAGGAGAATCTTAAAATATTTATTTTCATATCGGCTAAAATACCTTGAAGTTCACATCCGAATACTTTTAATCACAATATTAGAGATAAACCTAGTATAAAATATTCTATTAGATATAATTTATCACAATGACAAAAATGAAATTAGGATTAAAGGGAGTGGTGTCTGTTAGGGTTGTTTATCTATTATTATATTAAATGTGTCAATTTTTGTGTTATTTTTATATTTATTGTTAGTATCTTGTAATAACACCATATGAAAGTAGGTTACTTTATCCCGAAGTGGCTTGATAAATAATCTCATGTAGATGATGTCAAATATTTATATAAGGGCTATTCTTAATTAGACCTCTCTGATAAGTTTCAAAATATGTCGCTGTGGAAGATGGTGATAAGGAGAAAGTAGAAGATAACCAGATAGAGAAAGAGTATAGTCGATAACTAGAGGTTTAGGAATATTAGTTTTGCTGGCATCCAGGGGATTTTTGTCTCATGAGGGTATTATAAAAGTTCTTGTAGTTAGTATAAGAATGGATAGTAGTAGCATAAGTATTAGGATCTTTGCTAATTTTTCGCAAGGATAGTTCTTAAATTGAACCACTCGAGCAAGATGTTATGACAGTCACTGTTAGACTTAATTATTCCTCACAGTCTGGATAAAGTATGCTGTGATGAGGTTAGAGTTGGAGAAGAACATTTGAAATTAGTTTGACTTGGTGAATGATAAATTAGGTTTAGATGAATAGTTCATAGACTCTGGAGGAAATCCATAATGGCGAAGTATATGAGGACAACGACTTAGGGAATTAAATTTAGAATTGGTTAATTTTGTTTACCAAATTCTTTTGGAAGCAAAGTGCTTTTGTTCAGGTAAATCTGACTAGTGGGGTAAAGAAGAGAAAGTTTAAGAAGGACATAAATTCGTTGTTTAGACTTAATGGTAGGAAATAATTAGGTAAATCCTTTAATTCGAAGTCGGTATCAGTAACTGATATTCCTTAACGATAAGAAACAACTATATGGATTGTGGTGACGGAGACACACCTAACTTCTTAGGTAGTAGATTCAATAAGATTAAGCATAGCGTAGACTCATAGATGGATGTATAGCCCCATGTCAAGTGATATAAATTAAAATGTACATAACATTTAAGATTCAAATGCGAATTTCTTTTTTCAAAAGTTTTCCAAGTAAAAGTCAAAATA
The DNA here is from genome assembly GCA_015478945.1 of Trachelipus rathkii. Classification (NCBI taxonomy): domain Eukaryota; kingdom Metazoa; phylum Arthropoda; class Malacostraca; order Isopoda; family Trachelipodidae; genus Trachelipus; species Trachelipus rathkii. Next base: position 5,091 of record JABUQX010135608.1, read on the forward strand.
TTTTAAGAAGCCTGGGCCTAGATACGTGCAGTTTAGAGCCTTTCAAGATCAATTAATCCATACTTAGTCACCTTAAAACGCTAACATTGCTCATGTTCACTTAATTCAACAAACAGATAGCAGCATACTAGGGCTTATGTCAATCTGGTTGATATAATACAAAGTGCGCAATATCAATATATAGGCATATTGTCAGAAACTAATATATTATCAATCCTCATTTTATAGATTATCGGCTAAAAACAATCCAATACATATTACTAATAAGGTTATGGTCACAATGGCTTCACATAATCTGATATAGCAAACTAACTAACCCGGTTTCAAATATATAGGCATTTTCTCACAGAGTTTTCAATTGTATATTATACTAATAACAATAACTATGGCCAGAAATGTCTATTCTTTATAATACGAATCTAACTTTTGTTGTTAGCTTAAATGTGCTATTGCACGAGACAAATTTCGTACACGTCAACAAACTGTATCTTCTATTAGTTAAATTTTAACAACCTATTTACTGCAATGCCATGCTTTCTTAAATCACATGGTAATGGCAAGATTGCCTTTTCTTTCTTAATTCTCTATATTATGCAATGCTCTTCTCTGGTACTGGCATGGTAACATTTGTTTACTTATGCTCATGTTAAGATTTATTTGGTCTACTTCATTGTTTAATACAAACAGATGTAAATATTTTTTGTTTAGACTAGTATACATGTTCTTCTCCTCTGAGAATTCTCAGCCTATATCTACAGTACATTCATACATTGTGTTTTTCCATAGCCTCTCCTCATACTGTTACCTCAAAGCCTAGAATTATCATATTGTTGCATTGCTCTAGGAGATAATTGTTCACTCTGCTCATTTACATAAGCAGATATCTATAAGAATCTTAATCTTTATCATATAAAGGGCTCTTACCAACACTTGTCACAATACTCTTACTCTTACTATGGCTAAACATACGCTATTATAAGATTCAGTTTAACTTATTCCTTTCTGCTCTTAGAATATAACCACAAACATTTATATGCGATTTATATGTCCAGCATGTTTATTGGTTGTTTCATTTCTAAGCTTCAAATTGATTGCTACTTTCAAATTACTGCTTATAACTAAACCTAAATTCTTTTTCTTGGTCATGTAGTCTGGAATGTCTCTTAATTCATTGTAGTTAATCTTGTTCTATTTTGAGTTAACTTTTTAGGTGATAGATAGTTACACTTATTATTACTAATTTTAACACTTATTTTTCATAATTGCACTTTTAATAGTTGCATGCCCCCAAACTTTTGTTTGCAAATACCATAAAGAATTTAAAAAAAATTCAAGCTCTAGATAACCATCAAATTCCATTACCTTACATTATATCTTACAACCTCTGGTACCTCACTAGATCTAGTGCAAATCTTAAAACCTTGCATTTTAAGTCTGGTATAAATCATTTATGATATATGAATCTATTTTAGACTCGTTAATCAATGAATACACCACTGATTGAATAATCTATAATCCTCATGATTGCATTTTTATTGCTTCTACTTTTTTTTACTTTACCACAACAATACTATGGTTTATATATTCGCAACCACTCATGTATATTTATATCAAACCATAGCAGTTACATATCTACTTCTACACAATTATCCTATAATTGTCAATAAAATTTTTCATCAACTTATGTCCGAGAAAACTTATAAGGGGAGATTTTTTACTAGTCTAAAATTTATCATTAAATTACTATGAATATATAATTTCTGGATCTCCTCGGGTCAATGACCAGTCAGCTACACTCGGTACATAATTCGTATTATAATTTTCCTTGAGAACGGTTTGTCATTGTACATATTATCAATTAACACTTCATACTGAACACACATTATGTTTACTGGAGATCATACAAATTATTATTTGGAGTTAACCTAGCGTTATGAGTTATCTGATACTAATTACTCTACTTCTCTATATACTCGATAAATTAATTCTCGTAAGTCTTTTATTCAGACCTTATGACAACTCAGTATAAGGATCGGTTAAAGCTAACTGTGCTGAATAATATTCCCAAATCTTCTTCTACTTTCTTATAAATAGGATTGCAAAAGTAATGCATAATGATTACATCGGATCTGTATCTGATTTCTTTTTTTATACATTGTTCACATGTACCTTAATGAGCCCACTTTGTGTATATCTTCAAATCACTAAAAATGCTTATAGGATGGCACTTAATAATATTATACACATGTGTAACTTGTGAGGATAGGTTGCTTCAACTACCTTTTTAGATTCATACACAATATAAACCTTTTAATTATGTCTGCAGTTTATTGGAATCAGATACATTGATGTTAAGTAATAAGACAGTTTACATATCTTTTCCAAGCATAATTCAAAGGTGCAAGTCTAAGTCTACTTTGTTGGGTTAATGCATACAAGAGACTATTAGTCTATCTGAACTATTATCTAATTTTCACGTTCTGTAAAACCTTGAAGTCAAAAATATGAGCATTGAAAGATGTTTGACCAACACTCTTCTTTTTACATACTATGTAAATTCATATTAAATATTTCATCAATTATTTAATTTTCAGAGTTTAAATTGTTCTATCTATTTTACTTTTAATTAAGTTTGTTAATAAGTAAACATTTACTTTGTTCTTATTACTATTCTGTGCTAAATTTAATTTTTCTTCATTTGTCTTACTTTGTTATCCTTTCAAATGTTAATGTTTATTCATATTATTTTTTTTCTATTAATGTTTCTAAATATCTTCTCTTACTAGAATAAATTGAGAAGCAACCACACATATAGCGTCTTTTTTCACTCTAAATTTCTATATATCTCTCATATATTACACGCGGGAACCAATTTCAGAGAAGAACAGGTTTTTTTTTCCTTTTGATAATATTTCTACCAATTTATAACTAAATGAGTTTTATTTCTTAAGGAGCAGGTTTAGGTTGTACAATGTCTTAAATTAGGTATATATAGTGTTTTACACACAATATATTTAGGAGGATGAATGAATGATATATATAAAAGTATTGTCAATGTGTCATTGTTGAGCTCTTAGTTGATTCCATTCCAGTCTATTTGGTTATCAACACAGCATGTCTAGGTATTTATTGCAGTACATAGGCCATACTTATTAATCGGAAGTCTATACTGAATAAATCTTTCCTTTCATTCGGATGTTGTCAACATTCGTGGCAGATATCACATTCATATTTATAATGCTTAATTATTCTTTTTCTATGGTTCACGCCCTGTAAGCGCTCTAAAACTATCCTCTACTTAAATTCTTCCTATCTACCAATATCATCTCACAGCATCTATCTTTACGTCATCAGTGGTGGAAGTTAATTACAATTTAAAGTTGTCTCCTAATTAGTGCAAATCGTGATCTTGTGAGGTTTCGTTGGCTTTTTAGGACTGATCCTGGGTCATAAAAGATTCTAAATCTGCCCAAACCTACAATTTTGGTGAAGTGCAGAAACTATAAAGCGGTCCTATCTATTTGAACAAGAATGCCAATAGAAATGCAGAGAACAATATAAATTTACTCACATATTTATGACTATTCGATTATCTTGTCATCATTTTTACATTACTCGTGGCATGTTTTCTCATTTCACTCTTTCCTTTATAATTTAACATTGATCATATTCTTGGATCTCTGGCATCTGTATGGATTACTCGTTTCATATATTTATAAAATGTATATATTTTAAATATGTGCAATTTTTTTTTACTCAAGACTCAACAAATTAGCTCATGTTTGTAATATCTATTCATTCTCATTTCACAAAACTTTCTGATTTACAATCTACTTACAATCTCCGATAATAAATATTGGCTTCAAATAGCAAGTCGATATTAGGTAACAAGATTTGAGGTGGGTATGCTTTTAGCACCATAAAGAGCTGTCAAACATCCTTCATTTCCAGACATACCCTGTCCTTCTATTATACTCTATAACGATGGTAGAGGTTAAACAAATAACACTCGTGTGAATAATTTAACCTACCTATTAACATAACTGTTCCTGAAGCGTATGTACGTCTAGATTTATAGTTTTCATTCCTTTTTTACCTAATGCTTCTAAGGTTCAAGATATAGAATTTGTTATAGTTCTGAGTTGAGGGGGGCTATACTACAATTCAAGACCTTGATCCTTTTTTCATTTCTTAAGAGCATATAGCAAATTTTTCTCGTGGACTAACAAAAAGCAACATCGGATAGGTAATTACTCCGCAACAATTAGTTGTTAATTGTGTTTATTGCTATGGGCACGCTACTTATATTTAAACTGTAACAGAGATTAGTTTTCAATATTATTTTCTTCTTTCATTTCACATATTACATGTTCAAATTGACTAAGTATTTGTTCCAGATTTAGCCCATCACTCCAATTTACCTTAGTCTTTTTTGCTAGACAGCAAGTTCCTAAACCTGGTACTGGAATAAGCTCAGCCACTCCTTCTTAAAGATCTCAAGTGAATCTTCATTTCTGACAAACGGATCTATTATCATTCAGCAACATATTCTTCCAATCGGCTGGATAAATTTTCATTTAAAAACTGTCTAGTATTATAATATTTTTCATAAGAAAAAACATTAATTTCAGCGTAACTTATGAATTTTACACTTACAGTCGAGCTCGCTCACCTCGTGTCTGGATGCCTGTAAATTGAAGTTATTATTATTCCCAAATCCGAGAGGTAAGAAAGATACCTCGAGTGTCCGAGCATTAGGTTGAATTTTTTCTATAAACACTCTATATATATTGCTATTTAATTTCTTCTGAGTCTTCTATCTACCTAAAGTTAATCAATTTACCAATGACAGAAAGTTTGAATGCACTTAATGCTTCTAAACTTTTCTCCAGAAATCCAATTCTCTCATCTATATCCCTAGATCCCGAGAAGACCGTCACGATATCACTCACCCCAGAGAGACACTGGATAATACTTACAATGAGTGTTTTCTTTATTTATTGTTTGAGTTTGAAAAGCTGTGCTATCTAGGTTTATGCGGGTTATCAATGCGAGTGTTCTACATTGTATGTGGAGCTGTGGTTTGTTTTATCAGTTTTCGTGTAACTCCCTTCGTGTTACATAGTGCAAAATAAACGATACTTTGAAAACACTGTGGACAACACTTTTTGATCCCTCTTTTCATCTGGAGAGACTAGTCGCATACACCTGTTACTAGGGGCTGTGGTGCAAGGTTTCAGTTGTTGTATTGTAGTGAATAAAGATATTACACAAAAAATATAAATATTTAAAAATATTATTAATAATAGCAAACAATAATTGAATTAACCTAAGGTGATATAAAGCCATCTTTTATCGCTTCACTCACATTAATACTAACAATCACATTAATTCATTATTCACACGATGCTTCAGTACTCGTCATATGCAAATTGCTTCATTCAGAAGCAGTACCACAACACTCAAGTATTAATAATCACCTCCATAGTATCCACTTTAAGCCTGTCTTATCGTGTTGCAGCAATCCATTAAAACGCTTAAGTATATAATTCATATCTCATTTTCATCCTGTTATGTAAAGATTGACCCAATAAAATAAACAACAGATCCTCTTACCAGTTCTATCACTTGTTTTCACATCGTTCCTTTCAGCACTCGATCCGCACTCTTCGACAAACCTAGCATATCTCCCTACTATCGCGAGATAAACTCAGTCCCCTATAATTTCCTAAGTTCTTTCCCCACCTTAATAAAGAGGTACTATTAAGTCTCTAGAAAAAGATCAGAACTATCCCAAACGCTTTGTTACAATCAATTCAAATCACAATCATCATGTCGCCATATGCACAGCAATTAAAAGGACAGAAGTTTAAAAATATGCGATTATATTTCTCACTTTACCTTAATACCCAATACTCATTATAATGAATATTCCCAAAAATCCTTATTTCTCTGATCATCAACCCACTGATATCACTATTCTACCTCTTCATATTAGGCAGTATACTAGCAATATTTTCCAATTACTGCAACACATTTCATTTCATTAGTTTGAAAACAAAACCATACTCTATTCCATTTATTCTCATTTCCTTTATTTCTGTTTAATCCTTTTAAAATATATATATAAAATATTATATATTATATATGAAATTAATCATAATATATCAATATAATATAATAATAGATTTAATAGTTAAAAATTATTATTTATAAGAATATATTATATAATATATTATTATAACATATATAATAATATATCCATATATATATTATATCATTATAATATATAGTATATACTTTTATGTCAGACAGGAATCGTGCCATCATTCTATTGAAGGTCAATTAAGATAAACCATGACATACGATCGTAGCAAATACCAATACATACTATATTTAGAAGATATTATTAATAAAAAACCACATAATTTTATATTGTAAAACTAAAAGTAAATCCAATTAACCATATTGGTACTTTTCCTTTTTTTTTTCCCCACATTATATATATATAACAGTATTAAATTTTTACAAACCAATCTGTGTAAAATGCCAATACAATACCGGAAAAGTCTAATTACTGCCAAATACTAATTACAATCTTTGGCGACATTCCCTAATATGTATTTATGTATATAGTTTTTTTATTATGTATAATATAATATATAATTATTAAATATAATATTTAAATATTATATAAAATGACTATAAAATATTAAATTATTTGGTTATAAGTAATATAAAAATTTTAAATATTATATATAAATATTATTATTATATATTATATATAAATATAATTATATTATATATTATAATTATATATAATATTAGTATTATATCGTGTTATATATATATAGTATTATTATATAAATATTTATTATAATAATTAATGAGTATATCATCGTACAACTTAATTGCCGCTCGATAATCTCTCAAATGCCCAAATTGTCTAAAATGCCAGGGCATTTGCCCAATTCTTAAGTGCTGGGGCATTTACCAATCACTAATTCTCATACTACCAGCATTCAAAGAATAATTACACTAATGGTGATTATATTATCGTTAAGTAATAAATTAATAATGTCCATTTCAATAAATGAGATTAAAGTAATAAATATATACCTTATAACTTAGGTTACTTGATGAAGGTGCTCATTCAATATGAACACGATTGATGAGGAGGATCTTGCATCAAAAACCTATACATTCAATACTGCCAATAATAATATTAGAATCTTTAATAAATTAACATTGATTTTTATTCATACAGCAAGTTATTTATAACGAAAAGGTAAAAAACAATTTGTAAATATGTGGAAAAATGCATGTATTAAATATTAGATCAAATAAATATTTTTTAACAAGATTTTAATTTTGAAAGAAATAAAATATTTAGGCCAATGGTTAGTAAGCTAGCACATTAATACACTGTTCTCAAATTCAATTAAAAATAGTATGGTAGTTGTCAAAATACATATCGATGGAATGACTAATTTTACAAAATTAGTAAGTATGTCTCACGAACTTGCTCTCCAACTGGTTTGAAAAATCATCAGTTAAAGTAATTGTAATTGCCCTATTATCTTTTCATTTTACATTTATTTTTACGAGGCATTGTCATTTATTCATTAAGATAAAGCAGTAGTTCTGTTGTAACTAACAAAATGTTTGAAAATGTTTCATCAACATTGGTTTGAAAATCTTTCAAATCAATCATCCACATTTTCCAATGTGAATTAAGAGCATCTGCCGTCAACTAATAATGAAGACTGCATTGTATGCTAATCAAAACGAAATGAGAAGAATTGAATGTCATAAATAAACTATAAATGCTTAGATTATAATTTCCAAAGATCCTGAGTTTTGAAGAGGCTTTAATATCTGCTCCATTCAATAGCTCCTTTAAAGATTCAACAAATGCTTTAAAAAATTTTCTCTTGATCATAACAATCCAACGTAACTTTAAACAAACCTTGTTTCGCTCAATCGTGTCAATTTTGTCCATTTTATATCTGTAAAATTCTTTCCTAGTGTTTTTTTTCCTATTATAATAATAATCCGCCATGCCAATCTAAAATAGTACCTAGCTGAATTAGCTGTGCCAAAAAGTTTTTAATGTGCATTTTGTTTACTCTAGATTGATATTAAACAACAATGGACATATAACGCCGGTGAATATTTTCGACAGCTTTAACATATCTAAAATTCTTTTTCGATATTTCTACATCATTATATCGCTGTCAAATCAGAAAATTACTATCTATTTATTAACGTCGTTAGCATCTGCAAATAGAGAATCTCCCTTCGATTGCTCCACAGCCATTAACCATTGGGAAATCTCACCGGCCACAAATATTTTTCTAACATTCCTAAAATATATGCGTATGCGTTAATTTGCTTTATTAATTATTATTTTATTATTATTAAATTATTTATTAATTACTATTTTTATTATTATTAAAAATTAAGATTAAGAGATCAAGCGATCAAAATTTTTTGATCGCTTATATATTTTTAGAGGGGGAAAGTTTAACCTCCTGAACGCCCCCAGTCTAGACTGCCTGTATATATATATATAATAATAAATATATATATACGTATAATATAATATATATATATATAGTATTATATTAATTAGGTATAGTTTGCTGCTGCTCGTGTTATATTATATATAGAATAATATAATAAATATATAATTATAATATATTATAAATTTATATAATATATATAATATTAATATAATATATAATATAGTATGTGCTCCGTTTATATATATATACAATAAATATTATATACTATATATATAATATAGTTATAATATAATTATATATATATAATAAATATATATATATAGTATATATAATATATATAGTATAATATATAATATGTAATATAATTATATTATATATATATATTATAATATATATAAATATATATGTAATAATAATTATTAATTTATATTATATTATATATATATATTTATATATATATATATAATATATATAGTAAGTTATTATAATATATTTATTACTAATAGGGGCCTATATATATATTATAATAATAATATATATATAATATATATATATAAGTATAGAAATATATATATATATAATATATATATATATATATAATATATATAATATATTAATAATAATATTATTATATATCAAAATATATAATAATAATATATTATATATATATAATTATATATATATATAATATAAATAATTATATACAATATATATATCAGCTGATGCTGCTTCATCTAAGTATTCCAATGAATAGCAAGAAATAATAAGAATTTGTTATTTTTCAGACATCTCGCTAGAAAGCGATGAATCCAATTTTCGTTGGAATGCAGCCTATATATTAGATTAAATAAATACATAATGAAAATAAATTAAAGATTAATATATTTTGAAAGATTTAATTTTCTAGCTGTAAATAGAATAGAATATAGCCTTATTTATTTTATTTTTTAAAGATACTATTTATTTACTACTGACCTTTAATACCTCTCATCTTCAAAGCTTTGATTTCTAAATATCATTTATTTTTATTCAGCAATGACGTTAATTCAGATTGTCGAATTTTCGACCACTTCCAAATGCCGAAACAATTGAAAATAATTGGCAAATTGATTTAAATTCCTAGGAATTGTTATGGAAGATATTAGGGAATGTACAATGCACACACATTACAAATATATATATATATATATATATTAGTATATATATTTTAATATATTAATATATATATAAAATATATATATATATATATATATAAATATAATATAGTATATATGTATAGCGTAGCTTCCGGGAGGTGCAAGAGCCGTGCCTCCGTATAATTGTGAAACTTGGGACAGTCTTCTCATAGTTTGAAAGGGTTCTTTACACTAAAATGTGCCCTTCTAATAATTTGAATGAACCAAAAAAAGAAAATAATATAATTTGAGCTTCAAAAGTATACCCTGAGAAGTTGGAAAAATGATTACGATGCCCTCTTTGAAACGTTCTTAAAACAAACCAAATAAAAACGAAGGAGATAAAAAAAAGAAGGGAGGCAGAAGTTTATCATCTTTGCTTTTAGGTGGAACTCGATGAGCGCGGTTTAATCTATCGCCGAGATACGTTTAACTGATGTCGTTGCAAAGACAGATAAGAGGACCTGCCTTCAAAGTAGTAATGGAATTGATGACCGAAAATGCAAACTCTTCATCAAGTTCCAAGCTAAGTCCGGTTGGACAAATTGTGATACTTTAATAAATATATATGTAGTTAAATGTATATTAAATAATATATATTATATAATATATATATATATATATAGATATAAACTATATACTATATATATATATATATGGTTCTCCCACTAACAAGGATTAAGATTATATAATATTATATATATAAATATAAGTAATATGATATATATATATAATAATATAATAATAGAATATATATATATTAATATAGTATATAATAATATATATTAAGTAACTATATTATATTATATATAATATAATATATATATATATATATATATTATTATATATATATATATATATATATATATATATATTATATATATATATATATATACGGTATATATTAAGATTAGATATATATAAAATAATAATTATTAATATATAATATATAATATAGTAAAATATATATATATATATAGAAATACTATATATATATAAATATATATAATATATTATATATAATATAGGTATATAATTAATAATTAAATATATTTATTAAATATTGTATATATATTATAGTATAATATTATATATAGTATATAGTAATATATAGTATAGTATATTATATAATATATATATATAGAGTAATATATATATTATATATATATATAATAATATATATATTATATTGATTATATTTATATATACAATATATGAAATATATATATATATATAATTATATATATATATATAATAAATATATAATAAATATATATATATAATATATATATGAATAATATATATATATATAATAAGCAGAAGCTGTTTGCCCCAGCTCAAGGAGGCAAAGAATCCACCATGATTATATATAATATATAAATATATATATTGATATAATATATATATATATATATTATATATATATAATATATAATATATATATAAATATTTCATATATATACAGCAGAGCTGTTTTGCCTCCCACTTCCAAGAAGTCTAAGTCAAATAGAATAAACATAATATAAGCATATATATATCTATAATATATAGATATATATATATAATAAGTATATATAATAGTAATAGTATTATAGATATAATATATATATATATATATAATATATAAATAATAAAATATACAATTACATACATATATAATATATTATAAATATATATTTATAATATTATATATATATCTATATATATTAATATATATATATTATATATATATAATTATGATATATAATCCGTATATAATTATATATATTATATATATATATAGTATATAACTATATATTATCATATTATATAATAATATATAGATAATATAGTATCTATATATTATATAAGAAACTTCGTCTTACACATCTATCTTCTCTATGGACTCTTTTGATTTCTTTTCCGTCGTTATAATAGCATCTGTTGGAGAAGGCCACCAATTCATGCCTTAATCTAGTTAATAATAGTGGTGTTCCTCCAGGTTCTTCGACTCCCTGAGCCTTTGCTAACTTTTCATTATTGGCCTTTCTCTCTATTACTTCGTCCAATTTCAAGTATGACTATGACTCCATACCTTTCGTATCTCCTTCCGATTTGGGAGTCGGACACAGCACAACAACAGCAATTTAAACCGCAATTACCATGATGGGTGGCCTAAGGAGCTACCTTGATCTTTTTGTATCTTATTGGGAGAAGCAAACTGGGTTGTTTTTGAATGCCTTATAAACAAGTTCTTATCTATCTTAATATTCTTTTTCGTATTAGCTCAAACCCTCCTCTATTCTTCATATTCTTTTTCGTATTAGCTCAAACCCTCCTCTATTCTTAATATTCTTTTTCGTATTAGCTCAAACCCTCAATTATACAGACTACATTGCCTTCTTCTTCTAAACAACGTCTTTCAAAGGAGAGCTGGATATTCCTGAGGTGCCATCGGAATTTCAGACCACGTGCGAACTTTTTCCACTCTGAACGAAGGCGTCGTTGCCGCTTGAATGGAGTGCATCGGCGATAGCTGAATGGGTTATCAATATCTGATGTGGTTCACACAATAAGTCTCCTATAAGGTGGCTGTCTAGGGCTTCCGACTTGTTCCTCTCCTGACTCTACTAACTCTCTCCTATCTCATTAACTCTCTCCTACTCTTGTTAACTCTCTCCTACTCTCACTAAACTCTCGTCCTACTGCTCCTAACTCTTTCGCTCTCACTAAACTCTCTCCTATATCCCTGTCGGAATGTTGTGGCTGTCTAACTCTTTTCAACATGTAACCTCTCCTACTCTCACTAACTCTCTCCTACTCTCAACTAACTCCTCCTACTCTCATCTAACTCTTCCTGCTACTCTCACTACTCGCTTCCTATTCTCTTACAACTCTTTCCAATCCCTCAAGGCGTGAAATGTTCTCAGTCATCTCTATTTAGAATTTGGCAATTACAGTGGAGACTACTCTTCGGAACTCTCTTCGTCGAGTACCTCACCGTCCTTTGAAAGCATCGCGCGACTCGTCCTTATACCCCTAGTATCTTCATTCCTTTCATGTCCCAACCTTTCGACCACTAGACTTAACCCGATATGCTTTTCAATCTGTCATGTAGGGCGTATATCGGGCATGCGGCCTTGAGTTTCCCTTGGATTTTGGATCCTCAACAATTATCGTAGGGTAAATTGGTAGGCTTTCACCTTTGCCACTCCAGCAATGAGAATATATATAATATATATATATATAAATATATATTGATATATAATATATGATATATAATATATTTATATGAGTATATATAGTATAAATATATATATTATAATTTATATATGGATAACCCATATTGCAACGCATATAAATTTCAATAATTAGAAATACACAACAAGGTGTTTTTTTTTTTATGTTTTTCTTACAAAAAAAAAAAACTTTCAGTAAAGAAAGTAATATTTTAATAAATTTGACAAATGCGTTTAGCATTTTAACAGGCTATTTATGATCATTCATTATATTATATCTATTATTATTATTTTATTATTATTAATATATTCATTATTATTTTATATTATTTATATTATTATTGATTTATTCATATTTTTATTTTTATCAATATTTTTATTTATATTATTTTTAATGTATTTAATATTATAATTCTTAATCTTAATTATAGATTATTATTATTATATTAATTATATTATTATTATTATTATTGATTATGATATTATTATTATTTATATTATTTATTTGTATTATTATTATTATTATATATTTAACATTATTATTAATTATATTAATTATTATGATATTATTATTATGCATATTATTACTTATTATATTATATTATTATCATTAATTTTATTATTATTTTATGATTATTAATCATATTTAATTATTATTCTATTATTATTATTCAACATTATTAATTAATTATTATAATTTATTTTATATTTTATGATTATATACTTATTTATTATTTTGATTATTATTATTATTAAATCTATTATTATCTATTATTATTAATATAGTATTATTGTTTATTTGTTATTTTATTTTATTGTATATTATGATACTTATTATTATTCTTAAGATATTATTATTATTATTATTATTATGTCATGAATAATTACTGTTTCCATTGATTCATAAATTTCTTTTTAAAATTTTATATTTTAAATTAATCAAAGTAGATAACATAAAACTCAATCAATAACAAAGGATAAATAAATAAAACTAATAATTTAAAGGTCCAAAGTTATATGTACATTGCCTGATGTTAAAAAAATTAGATAATTTGCATAATATTTTTATATAATGGTTTGTATCTTCATTGCTAAGGCAACTGATTATCCGAGTGTCTCATATCAGTAAATTTTTTTCTTATTCATGATGAGTAAGTTTCTTTTTATTGCTGTATGTCAGGTTTTCGTGTTCTTCTTTCAAATCGTGAAAGCTTACTCTGCTTTATACTGTATTGTGTGACCATTCTCTATGTTGACGGTATTAGTTGTGTATCGATGTGTGGGGACTTACTCTACTTTCAGAATATTCGAAGGATAGATACGCACGTTACAGCCTCCCCTCCGTAAAGGCGCTCAGAGAGTTCGTAGCTTCAATGCTGTAATAAAGATCTTAATACAATCTTCTTCCCGTCTTTTGCTTAAATTAATTATTTCAGTTAATTTATTATTATATATTATTATATTATGATTATTATTTATTATTATTATTATTTATTATATTAATTATATTATTATTTATTATTTATTTTTCTTAGTATTACTGAGGGCCTAAACTGATTATTACTAATAGAACTGATGTTTAAAATATTTACATTATACTTTTATTATCCATTATTATTATTTGATATTATTATTATATGCATCAATTGGTTTAGTTTCGATATTGTTTATAACATTTTTTTATTATTCTTGTCAATATATCGTTATCATTATCATTTTTAATCATTAATATATCATTATCATATATTATTATGGATTATTATATTATTATTATTATATATGAAATTATTTGATTTCCCTTTTCTTAGAATTTATTATGATTATATTTGTTCTTCTTTTTAACAACTATATTATTATATTTAAAATTGTTACCAACTTTATATAAACTTTTCATTAAATCCAATTCGAGTTCTTAGGATTTTTTTTTTTTTTTTTTTTTTTTTTTTTTTTTATTTTTTTTTTTTTTTTTTTTTTTTTTTTTTAAATGCCCTAGAGCAGTTAAAATAATAATGACAAACCATTCATTGTCTCTACTTAACCTGGGACAGTATAATATACATGTATATTGTCTTCACGGATTCTCCATCCATGAGCACGTTGGACATCTGTCATCAGGAACCTACAAGTGCCTATCGGGAGATGAAATTTTTTTAGTTAAGTAATATATATAAATACTATTTTATTTTATACGCAAATAGGCATTTATATTGGTGTACTTCATTTAAATTTATACTAATATCCACAACAAAATTTGAATTTTCAAGATATTGTTGTAATTGGTACGGGCATTGAAATAGTTATACTATAGAGTTAATATAGATTTATATATATAATATAATATATATATATAATATAATAATAAATAATATATAATTTATAATAAAATATAATATATATATGTTATATATATATATATATATAGATATATTATATTAAGTTATTGATATATATATATAAATAATATGATATATTATAATAATATAATATATATATATTATAAAATAATATATATATTATTATATAGTATCTCTAAAAACTGATATGAATGCTCCAACGATAGGTGTTCATGGAACTTTTTTAAACTTATTTTAATACATTATTTGACTGTGATATTGCTGATGCCCAGGTTGGTTAAGTAAACATATATTTAATTATCATATTTTTACTTAATATGTGTTTCGTAATTTGTTGTCAGGTCACGCCTAAAATGAGCATCCAAGATGAGAAGTCCCAAATACTCAGACGCACTAGACGGATCAGCGGATTTGAACCATTCCCTGCACGATCATGATCTGTGAGAGAGTAGTTCATCAAACGTGAGTTTCTCAGATCTTTAGCTTCTTTAACGTGTTTTATCATCTTGTTAGGGAAGGGTATTCCATTCTCCTTTTCACGATTTTGTTTTCTTCGGCCTTTCGTCTCGTTGGATTTATAGCCTATTGTGGCTTTATTTAGATATCCACACCTTTTAAGCAAAGTAATTTATTTAAAGACTGTTTAATAATATAAAAATAAGATATATATATAACTATATAGTATATATATATAAATATAATATATATATAATATAATTATATATATATATATATAATATATATAAAATAAACAATAATAATATAAATTAATATAATACTAAATAATATATAAGTATATATAGAAATATAAATATAATTATATATAATTAAATATATATAATATATATATGTGTGTGTGGTAATGTGGTCACCAATGTATTTTCGAGCAGAAATCATATTTATTAAAGGAATAAGGGGGTAAAATAATATCAATATAGGATCATTTATATTAAAAAAAAATTTATACTTTTAATATTTTTCTAACGTGCAGAATATAGTAAATAAGTAAATATATATAATATAATATTAATAGATATATATATCATAGTATATATATATCTTGTATCTATAATTATATAAATATATTTAAAAAATATATAGATATATTGATATATATTATATAATATAAAATTTAATAAAGTAATATAATAATATAATATTATTATATATATTATATGATTATAATATACACTATATAAAAATATATATAAATATATATATATATATATAATATAAAAAAATATATATATATATTATTATATAATTCCGTTTACTGTACGAATGAAATACGTTACAGTTTTTCGCGGAAGTAGTACAAGTCTTTTGTATATTTAACCATGAGAAATGTTTTGAAAAATTTCTAACAAACATGGGCTGTTTTGCTGCTAGCATTTATTACACCAATGGCATGCAGGGCGTGATACGCTCGTTCGCCATGGTGCATCGCATGTATGTGCCCCACAGTGGCGAAGCGGCCTCCCCTCCTCGTAAAATTCACCTCGACTTTGAAAATGAGTCAAGTATGGCTCGTTGGGAACCTTACTAATGTTCATGAACTGGGATTATATAAGATCTTTGAATACATTAAAAAGAATTAATATAATATAATTAATATGATATATATATTATATATATAGTCATAAATATATGATAGAGTATATATATATATGATATAATAATAAACAGAGCCGTAGACAAGAGGTTTGAGGTGTTGATCGCCCCACTGCCCGAATAATAGCAGTTTTCAAAAAAACGACAAATTGATCACATATTTTAATTTAAGTTTATAAGAATATAAATAATTAAAAAGCAAAACATTTGATATTTAAAAGAATTTAGATGAACAATATGAATTCTATATTTATATTTAGGTTTAGCCCAACTGTTGAAAACACAAAGGAGGATCTTAGCGAGAGTTGAAATAATACTTGACCATGCTATGAAACGATGGATGTGCTGCACCAGCTATGAAGAAAAGACTATAGTGTTAAAGCTATCGAAATATAGAAACAGCATTGTTTCCGCTTCATGCTGTTCACATTCATGGAAAAACACATTAGAAACTTTATTGGTACAGTGGAAGCACGTTCTATCTAGGTAATCAAGACAACCCTATTAATAGAAAAAAATACGAACAATTTCCAAAGACACAAATGGGCAAAAGTAAGAGATTGGGAAACAAAATAGTTTTGGGGGGGGTGGAAAGTAGTATTTATTTTTGCGAAGTAAGAGAACTTTTATAGCAGTGAACTTAAATGAAGTTTGAGATGTTAATTAAAGATATTGAGCCTTCTTCATAAACCTCAAATCTGTTGAAATCTGTAATCACGAAGCGAGTGATCGAATAAGTTTTAATTATGAATTTCACTTTATTCCATTTACTGCGAGCAATTATGTATACATTACACTCTTTAATCATTAGAACAGCAAACTGCGCTAATCATATGAAAATGTGATTGATTTGAAGGATTTTCGCTCAAAAAACATCTATGAAATTTTTAATCATTTGGGAAATTAACAACCAGAACTCTTTTAATAATGAAGAAACAAACCATCTCTGTTAATAAATCAGAATCATTGTAGAATGGAAAGACAAAGAAATTGCAATTCCTTTCCTGGATGATTTCTCATACCAGTTAGAGAGGAAGTTTGTGAGTCATAGATCCATACTTGTCAATCTTAGTAAAATGATTCCATCGATATCTACTA
>JABUQX010135611.1:0-5000 GCA_015478945.1 Trachelipus rathkii
CCGTCTAATACATTTTATTTCCCTCTGAAGTTCAATGTTATATTTCTTTATAATATAACGTATTATTAATTATAAGATATACATTTTCTAGTACCTATAAAGTAATAGATACAGTATATATACCGCTTACGGCGATCACTGACTTGTCTGAGCTTGCATTATTTTATATATATATTATATATATATTCATTATATAGTGATCTTTCCTTAGGTCTAAACATAAATAATAAGGTTAGGTTGATATAATCTATAGGGCAGCCAAACCCAACTAAACTAACCTATCACTTAATTATGTACCTATGGTAACTTGAAATGGCTTACCTCACTTATTAAAAGCAACTGAAATTATATGTGATATAAACTATCATGATTTCATAATCAAAGTTCCTATTTTTTTTATACATGGTAAACAAACAATCTGGATCAATGCCTATTCCCAACTAGGCCCTCATGGTTCACCCCCGTTTTCTTGTGTGAGCTGTGTACGACCTATCCCACCTGTACTTTAATTTGGCAATAAACACAGAAAAAACTTACGCGCAATGACGCGATTAATCTATTCTATACAGACGAATCAATTTCGACTCAACCTATTGTGATAGAGTTCACTGCATTTCGTTTGAGTCCAGTAAAATTACTAATCTCAAGATTATTAACATTTCTTAAATTTTCTATTCCAAAATCGCAACCTCACTCTCTCATCCTACACCCAAATATCTCCGAAGCACAATCTCATACTGCCCACCCTTAGTACCCTATGTGTTTGGGCGAAAAATTGCCCTCAATTAAGTATGTCTTGCAGTGTCGTAGAAAAAGGGAGACTAAGGACTGTTGGTAGTTAGAGTGGCTGCCCATACCACTGTTATCTTTTGCCCGGATACTATGCATGCCGTCGGAGAAGGTCGTGTCGCGGTAAGCGGCAGCCATGCCTCTTTGCTTTTTATGCTTTTTACCGAGTTTTTCGGGGGCAAAAAGAAACTGTTGCTTGTAAAATCCGTCGAATGGTAATGTAATCAGTACAAAGCAGGGAATAAATAAACAATGCTTTTTAGCAAGAATTAGAGGGAAGACTTAGCTCTGATATCGGTTGTAGTGTGTGTAGCAGTATAATATGTGCGCAATTTTTTGTGTCCGTCTAGAGGTGTATTGGAGCAAAAAAAATGAATCAGCAACGGACAGACATAGTTGAAAAATTGACTGGTGCGTTGTGTTGCTGTTGAAGCAATACTAGATTTGAGATGCTCGTGAAACGAGTATGATGACGAGCTTTAATTATTTCATAGAGAATGATGTAGGGATGAGCTACGAATGTGTATTTATTGCAAATTTACATGATAAGGTATTGTGAACGTGTTGGTTTAGAAGGTGCTTATAGTCAAATAAATATTGATGCCTGTTGTGATACTAGTATTCTTTTGGGTAGCATTTTCGTATGCCTATAAGGCGTGGTATAAAGAATTGGTTACACTTTTACACAAAGTGTTCTAAAGAAATTCTGCATAATTTGCTGTGTCTCATTTGTTATAAGCTCATAGACAAGGTTCTTATGCCATTTCTAAAAAGTTAACAAAATTTTATTTGTTCTCGCATTAATTACCACAGCATTGTCTTTTACTTGACGACCATCCATACATAGTGCAGTATATGGAATAATAATAACCAATATAAACTAACACAAGAGAAATTAAGACTATTGATATACATTTGTTTTATTCTTACTAAGAGCTTGGGTAGCCACTCAGGTACGTTAAAGAATCTTCTGCAAAT
Source organism: Trachelipus rathkii (assembly GCA_015478945.1). Lineage (NCBI taxonomy): Eukaryota > Metazoa > Arthropoda > Malacostraca > Isopoda > Trachelipodidae > Trachelipus > Trachelipus rathkii. The sequence goes on from JABUQX010135611.1 coordinate 1,768, forward strand.
TGTAAATCATGTTAAATCATAAAAGATAGTGGCTAAACTTTATTAATATTACTCTGGAAATTTTTACCAAATGGAATAACTTACATTAAAGGATAAAAAAGTTATAATATTTATATTGTCATTTACTATTCCTTAAAGATATTATTTTAATTTATATAATTAATACTTGGGCACACCCAAATATGAAATAATTTGATATAATTATATATATAATTATATAATATTAATATATTATAAATATATAAATGTATTATATATATCTATATATATAGTATAATATATATAGATTATATATATATATATATATTATATATAATATATTATATATATATATATATATAATATATATTATTATATAATATAATATATGAAGTATATATATATATATTATATTATATATATATATTAAATGGAGGAGAAAAATGGAGAGTAAGAGTTTTGGGGATTCGTGATATACCTTGATGAATCATGAAAAGATATGCAAAATGCCTTAAGACTTTTTGTTTAATGGAAAATCTTCAATTTCCAACTTAATGCTTTTTGGAGTACCTACAAAAACCTTTACCTTTTCGCAGAATATATATATATATATATATATAATAAATATTGTATATATATATATATATTATATATATATTATATATATATATATATATATTATATATATATATATAGGGGTGATTCAAAACCTCTGCGACAACTCGGAGGGCTGATGAGAACGATCAGTGAACATTTATTGTTAAATAGATATGTTGTATGGACCGCTTCGTTCAATAGTTACGGAATAATTGTAAGATAAACCACGTGATGTTGTTTGACGCGTCGTTACTTCGTAACGGGAGATTTTGGGTATTCTATATGTTATGTAATCTGTGCGATGCTTACATCTGGTGTTACTCCGAGGCGTTAATAGAGGTAACTAATAAGGATTTTTTGTTAAACAACGGTACGTTTTTGACGCGAGGTTGTAAAGAAACAATGGTAGCTTGTTATAAAATCATTTTATTGGGGAAATACAGGAGGTGTTCAAAGTGTCTGCCTGTACCTGATTACCTAGCGTTACATCCCGTGCCATTGCCTGTCGGACTCTTCCGAACATGCCCTCACTGTGTTTGATTGATCAAACCGCGCGAATATTCGCTGATCAGTTCTCTCTTGTGTTGACTTGGGTTTAATGTAACACAACACTCTTGCAATGCCCCCAAAGAAAATAATTTAGGGGTGTGAGGTCGGGCGAACTTGCAGGCCACGCAACAAGTCCCCCTCTCCTATCCATGTTGTCTGTGTAGACTTGTTCACATGCACCCCGTACTTGGTGGCTGAAAGTGGCGCTGGATGCGCCATCATGTTGACCACAATGCTCTGCCGGGTTGCAAGGTATCGTCATAGAGCTGCGGAGCGTGTTTGCGTAGTTGCAAGTACGCCGATCCATCATAGACGGTGGTGGAATAGATGACAGGTCCCAGCAGATAATCCCCAAGAATTCCAACCCAGATGTTTACGGTAAATTTCGCCTGGTGAACTCTGATGAAAATTGCGTGCGGATTGTCCTCGTCCCCAATGTGGCTGTTTCTGCTGTTGAATGCCATCACGTGTGAAGCACGCCTCACGGTAAAGCAAGAGCATGTGAGGAAAGGCAGGATTATCGTGCTCCCGTTGCGAGAAACACCAGGAAATCGCAATCATAGAGGTGCGAAGGTCGTTTGGCCAAAGTCCTTGTACTTTTCTGTAGGTGGGATGCATGGAGGCTCTCTGCTCTTGCAAGACCCGAAACACACAGACGACTGATCTGAACCCATGGCATGGGCAATGACGCGTGCTAGTCGACGGGTCGTTGGCTACTCTCTCAAGCCCTCTTCTTCAAAAGCAGGAGTCCTCGTATTACGCGGTCTTCCACCAATGTAAAGGGAACGAAGGGTCGCATTATCTCGAAAAGGCCGCTGATGGAATGGCGAGGCAAACCATTGTTGCTGGGGGTGATTTCTGTGGGAAACCGTTCCCGGTACAGTGAAGTGGCTCTCAGTCCATTTCCGTTCTCTCTCACCGTCCACCAATATCATGTCGGTTAACTTGGGAAGAGTGTAGTGATTCATTCGTAACGATGCCTACACTGCACTGAATCAACGATGAATTGGGCAAGGTAAAGGTATTGCCACGTGTTTCCGAAGGACGTTAAGGCGTACACACATGTACGCCGCACATAACACAATTAAAATTGAGTAACCCTAAGATCGTCGGTACTAACATGCGAAGCTTTCATACTACAACATAACTAGTGACCTTGCATATCCGTACTTTGAAACGATAGCGTCATACAATAGGTTGATTTAAACAATTAATTGTTCCTTATTCGTTTGCTCTATCAGCCCTCCCAGGAGTTTGTCGCAGAGGTTTGAATCACCCTAAAAAATATAATATATATCTATAATATATATATATAGATATTTATATAATATGTATATATATATAATATATTATTATATATATAATATATATATATAGTAATATATATAAACATAAATGGAACTTGTAGAAAGACTTTAAAACGAAGAAAAAAATATTAAAGATTTTTTTTTAAAAAAAGTTAAATAATATATTAAAGTTTAAAAAATGGTGTCAAATTTTAAATTCAAATTTTGAAGAATTCTCTTGAAAATTTATAGATTAGAGATTTTATTGACATTATTTTATGCTCCTCCTTTTTTGGTTTAATATAAAAGTACAAAAAATATAATATTGCAATTAATGTAAATATTTTCCAACATTTTTATATTGTTATTTATATATATATGATATATATATATATATTATATAATATATATTATAATGATATAATAGAGATATATATATATATATAATAAATATATATGTATTTATCTTTAAAAGGAAGTTACTTAAAAAGACATGATTATCGAAAAATCGAATAAACCCCTAGCCTCTGGATCCCGTAGTGTCACGTGCTTATTAAAACTCCCGAATAGAAAGAGCGAAAGACTTCACAAGTTGCTTTTTTATCATCTTAATTTTTATAATGTTAATTTTTGTTATTATTATTATTTTTTTTTAAGGGCTCGAGCCGACGGTTCATTTCTCAATTCTTCTCACACCTAATACTGCTCTAAGATTTTCCAATCGAACATCATTGTAGCTTCTAGATCTAATACCTATTTAAATTTCGTGACCATAGGTCATCGCTACTATCTTAACACAAGTACAACATACCTCTCTATGTA
>JABUQX010135611.1:10000-17500 GCA_015478945.1 Trachelipus rathkii
GTAATGTAAGAACAGAATTTGAGAATAAGGAATGGTTCGAGGTGAGAACAGGTGTTAAACAAGGAAGCGTGTTGTCACCAATTTGTTTGTATCGTATCTGGATGTAGTGGATGAAAGAAGGTGAAAGAAGATATCGAGATTTGGATGGTGATATTTTGGCTTATGCGGATACTTGGCGGCTGGAGGCGAACGAGGAGACGATGGTTAGAGAGGTAGGTTGATAAGTTTGCCCAACAGGCTGAGAAGAGGCGGCTTTGAATATAAACAGAAAAGACGGAGATCATGGTGGTCACAGTAGAGAAGAAGGAGGGAGAGAGTTGAGAATAGAGGTGGAGGGGACTGAGATAAAGATGGTGGAAAAATGTAAGTATTTGATGGGTGGACTATTTGGAAGAGAGGGAGGAAATGGTACGAAGAGATAAACAAGTAGGGATAGCTCAGCATACGGGAGCAGTAAGAGCAGTGTATCCATACTGAAAGATAGAAATGAGTGTGGAGGTAACAAGGGTGATATTTGAAGGTGTGGTTAACACCGTTTTCACCAAAATGGAGCAGATGACCATGTGAGTCGACCACAGAGTAGGAATAGTAGAATACAGTTGGCGAAGATGGTACGTTTGAGAGCGATAATGGAAAGAATAGAAGAGACAGACAGAGAAACGAAGGAATAAGAGAAGAGGTTGGAGTGAAGGATATTGAATAAGAATGGATGTAGCCAAGTTGAGATGGTGGGGACATCTGGAGAAAATGCAAGAGGGAGAGTGGCCAAGAAACGAGACCAAGAGAAAGACCTGGGAGAAACGAGAACCAAGAGGAAAGACCGTAAGGAAGAGATGGAAAGCTCGGTGATGGACCTCATTGAAAAGAGCATGGATTCCGTCGATGCAGGAGCTGAGGGAAGATGGAGTTTTTGGAAGATAGAGGAAGATTCAGAAGAGTGCTGCCCTGCTGACAGGGTTTTTGAACCCTTCCTGGGAGCGCTTGTAAGTATGTTGTAATATATATGTATATATATATATATATATATAAATATATATTTATATATATATATATATATATATATATTATATATATATTAGTTATATATAATATATATATATATTATATATATAATATATATAATTGGCGACTCCTTACTATAAGACTTTCTGACTTTTAAATTAATTATGCGCGAGGTCGAATTTCATTGACCCAGAATAGATTTGATATTAAATCAAAGCATGAAACGATGAAAGCTAAATGTTTCTTTTTATTTGATTTCATTCTGTACTTCTTTCATGCATAGACTTAGGTTTACTGTACAAAACTGTATCTTTTCATGAGTACTGTTTTTTTTTTTTTTTTTTTTTTTTGAATTTTTTTGGAGAATTACTTTTTTCAAGAATTACTTTTCGCCCAACTTGTCCTAAAAGTGTTTAAAATTGTTAAAATGTATTAGATGTTGTGATTAATTCGTTATTATTACTGATGATTAATCGAAGTGGAAACTTTATGTTGTTATTTTACTCATGGATGCTATAGAATTCATTCCGAATTTAAAGCAAGGGAATAGGAAACAGCTGGATATAGTCCATGAATGGTAAAAAAAAAATACTTACTATGGGAAGTAAAATTACATTATTTTATTGATAAAAGGAAATTTAATAAATTTTCTTTATCTCAGTCAATTAAGCTTTCAGTAGATTTACAATATGCAAGAATGGTATGTTGGATGTATCTTGTTTTTTTCTAAGTTGTTTGAAAATGAGATAGTGAATTTAAAGAGAAGATGAAAAAACTTGAAAGATGATCATTGAAGTGTATGAAAGGAAACGGCTATGATTCTTGAATAAATATAGTTCACAGTTCACAACATGATTTTGACCCTGGATATTAAGGGGATTTGAAAATATTATAGACTTTGTACATCCGATTGCTTTACATTTTAACCAGTTCTTCTTAAATATGCCCAAATTACCTATAAGATAGATACTACATTGGTAGCAGACGATTACAATCTAGTTGTCAGTTTTCTAACAACAGTTCGTCATGTTAAGAAGAAATTCTGTTCGTCAGTTTGCTATAGAATGCAATACTTATATCCGTTACCATACTCCAGGGTCGAAGTTCAATCTAAATTATGGACAAAATGTAAAATCTATAATTAGAGAAATGGAAAACAACCTGTTGGGTGAAAAAAAATAATGCGTTATATATTTTATATATTTTATTATCCATAAAAAAGAGCAGTGGAAAGGGGGAATTTTATTGTATCAAAAATTGAAAAATTATCATTTTCAATTGCCGCACTGCACCCTCTTTATTCTCTAAACTTGCCACCGTCAGATATTCACCATGTTTTTTTTTTCCAAACCATATAGTTTCTTGGAGATGAGAGTATTCCATAACTGCGTAGCTGGAACCGAATTTTTTTTTTAGGGGGGGGGGGAGCCGGAGCGGCTTACTTTAAAATGGAGCCTTAGCCTAAAATTTTTAAATTGTGTAGCCGGAATCGGAGCCGGTTATCATAAAATGCTGGAGCCTGGAGATGGAGTCGGCAGCCGGAGAAAATAATGTATTATTATTCCTTGAATATTCCAGTTCCAAATGTAGAGTTAATTTGAACGAACTTTTAACACCTATTTTGAAGATCGCACCGAAATCAGGGCATCACGAATGCATAATTATGTTTTTAGAATGTTATTTGCTTTTAGGTCTTAGTGAATAATAAAATTTAAAAAAAAAAAAAAAAACATCCGATTTTACGAATTTCTAGACCACCCTATATTATTATTATTATTATTATTATTATTATTATTATTATTATTATTATATTATTATTATTATTATTATTATTATTATTATTATTATTATTATTATTATTATTATTTAATAATAATAATAATAATAATAAAAATAATAATAAATAATATAATAATAATAATAATAATAATAATAATAATAATAATAATAATAATAATAATAATAATAATAATAATAATAATATAATAATAATAATAATAATAATAATAATAATTTATAAATCTCTGCCCAATGAAAAAAATTGAAAACTTTTATTTTCAGTTATTCAAAAACTTTCCTCACAAATTTACCATATAAGGAAACCAGAATTTTTTTTTCAGTTTTCGACAGTTAAGAAGAGACTTCTCGTTTTAAGGCTTTTAAAGTTTGCCGAAATTGATTGTGTTACATCAATCTAATGCGCAAATATAACAAAAATTTTTTTTTTTTGGTGAATTAGGCCCTAATTCTGGAAAAAGGATTGTGAGAAACTAAAAAAATAAGCCTAAATTATTATTATTATTATTATTATTATTATTATTATTATTATTATTATTATTATTATTATTATTATTATTATTATTATTATTATTATTATTATTATTATTATTATTATTATTGATACACATATGACATCCACGTCCCTCGTCAACAATATCACTTCAAGAGCCACATATATAATTAAATGCAGTAAAACTTGAACAGACTTTGAGGAACATAAAGAAACCCCACAATAGTATACAAACAATACATCACCTCAACACTAAACTACGGCTGAGCTCCCACAATATCACAATTTAATATTCAGAAATTAGAAACCGTGCAAAATAAAGCTTTCGGGATAAAAGCAGGTTGCCTCCTCTCCACACCCATCCATCATATACTAACTGAAACGAAAATTCTCTCTTTAAAAGCCCATCTGGACATGACAGGCTGTCAATTCTACAGTATATCACTCTCAAATCATAATAGATCACTCCCTGCATTATACACTAGAACAAAACCCTCTCACCTAGAAGGAAAAAAAATCACACCAGCAATATACTATTCTGGCCTGTACAACACGTTCCTCTCTTCCCCCACCCCTACCCCCACCTCCAGATACTCCCATTACTAAATACATACATACACAATAATTATTATTATTATTATTATTATTATTATTATTATTATTATTATTATATATTATTATTATTATTATATTATTATTATATTATATTATTATTATTATTATTATTATTATTATTATTATCCAAATAGCACTATACTTAAAGCGCGTACAAACGAAATATTTTCTTTGAAACAAACTTTTGACAGTCAAACCAGGGTATGCTCTCCCGTCTCCGCTTTCAGCACCATCACTCCCTTGAAGAATACAAATTCAAAAATAATAAAGCAACCTCCTGCACTATCAAAGATAGTTTTTCCCATACTAACGACGACACAGTTAGATTGCCGTACTTAAATGACATCAGACACAACTTTAACACAATTTTTCTAACGGATCTCCAAGCCCGCCTTGCTGAGGTGGCACAATATCTCGAGATAGCCCGTTTCTCGTAGGAGGGGGAGCGGTTAGTGACAAAGTATATATATATATATATATATATATATATATATATATATATATATATATATATATATATATATATTATATATAATATATATATATATATATATATATTATTATATATTGTTTATTGATGATAAATTACCTCTAGATGATGTACAGTGGTATCCTTTTTATTGTTCTGGTTCGTATGATTTTGATGAGGATTATGAAATGAATCAATGAATCACTTTTAATTTTGATTTTATAATTTCTTGTATAGTCTTTGTATTTAGGTTTATTTTTCTATTTCTTCTGGTTTATTTTTCTATTTCTTCTAATTTATTTTTCTATTTCTTCTGGTTGCGCAACCTTCTTGATTTCTTTATAATCTTCTAATGTCTTGTCTTCTCTTCTTCTCCTATATTCTGATATTTGTCTTCCTTATGTTTTCCTTAGTGCTTAATATTAATTATTTCATTTGAAAAACTATAAAGGGATGGTATTGAAAGCCTGCGACTGTTACTGTTAATTTTACTTTAAAAATCTATTTATTCAATTGATTTCTATAATTTCTGAAACAATAATAATATATATATTAGTTTCATTATTATATTTTAAATAATCAACTACCCACTACGACGGTACATATACTTCTTTTTCTATCTACTGACATAAAATATAAAATAATTATCATATATAATAATATGTAGTATTTAATATATAATATAGTATAATTATATATTATATATATATATATAATATATATATATATATATATATATATATATACTATATAATCACAAAGGTAACCTCCTTTCCGAGAAGAGACGGCTCAGACACTTTGGTGTCTGCTGAGAGTTAACTTTTTTTTTTTGCTCAATCTACATATTCGTCTGTATGTATTCCAGAGATCAATTCCCAGTTACTTGCATGGTGGCGCACTATTCCTTGCCCGTGTGGTGGGGAGGAGACCTTCTGGTGGTTGTTCCACGTTTATGAGGGTACAAAGTATAAACTTTTTTTTTTTTTTTTGCTTTGCTTTTGCTTCTGACCAGGCGACACCAACCTTGGCTAGCCACTGAGGAGGCTGCCCTTTACTTAGACGTATAATCCCAAGCATCATGATCCTGTGCCGCTTCGTGACCGGAATATGATCAGGGTTCTCGGGCATGGTGTTTCGGGGCGGCTAGTCCGAGGTCACATCCACAGCTCATGTCACGGCCAAGGTTTAGCGATGACCTGTTATGGTGACCTTTCGTGTCTTTTTTTCTTTATATATTCGTGGGTTTCATTGTTATAGTAGTTTATCTTCTGGTGCTGTTACACTGGCAGATCGAGATTTAGGGAGAGTGTTGGCGCTTCGGCTGTGTTTTTGGACCACATATTGTCTCATACTCCCTTTCATTCATCGTTTTTTACAGGGGAAATTACTGCTCTTCTGTTGGCTATCTCGAGGATCATCCATATTAACAATCCCATGTTTTAACATCTCTTATTCTGATTCTCGTGGCGCACTTTTGGCATTACAGGATCTGAACAAGAAATCCCATTATAGTTATTTCCCAGCGTTTCCTCCAGCTCACCCATACCAGATATATATCTCTAGCACTTTGCTGGATCCCATCTCATGTCGGAATTCTTAGCAATGAAGAAGCTGATTGTCATCTAAACTTGCCTCTACGATTCACAACAACAGCTTGAAATTTCTCCCCAATGATCTGAAGGAATACTACCTTCCATCATATGATTACCTCCCTCACATCAGGAGTGGGAGCGAGATGGTCGCGGAGAGAAACTCTGACTCATAAAACTGACTTTTGCAGTGAAGCCTTCTTAATACCAGCGTCACCAAAATGTTGTATTGATCCACCGCATTGACACACAAATTTTACTCCTAACTACCTCATGTCCAAAGAGCCCCCTCATACGTGTCAGTTTTGTAAACTATACACACCCGTAACAGTTCGGCATGTTTTCATAAACTGCCCTGCACTCTCCATTATCCGCCAAAATTTCCACCCCCTTTCTACTCTCCAGACCAATTTATGAATGTCTTTGATCTCTCCTTGCTAACTCTCCATCTTTCCGTTTCAATTCGATTATCGCATTCCTTCACGAACTAAATCTACTGTATAGTATTTAACAATTTCTTCGTTTTGAGATCGTTTCAGTGACGAGTCCACCTCTCCCAGGATTACCACCGTCCTTCTCGAACTAATTCTGAAGCATAAGATTTAAAATTTTACGCTCCTCCACTTCCACGTTCGGTTTTGAAGTAGTCCCTGAGACAGCTCCTTCTATCATCTCAGCATTGCCTAATTCCAGTGAGCAGTGACGATCTCTGTACACTCACTCACTATATATATATATATATATATATATATATATATATATATATATATATATATATATATATATATATATATATATATATATATATATATATATATATATATATATATATATATATATATATATATATATATATATATATATATATATAACCTTAAAAAATGTAACAAATTATCAATAACTGAAAATATTTCAAAATTCTAACATCAAAAACAAAACCTATAATCACAGCGCAATTTCACAGTCACCCATAAAGAAAAAAAAAAAGAAAGAAAAAAAAACAGGAAATAAAAACTATCCAAAATTTCCCCAAGTAATTTCCAATATCCTTTTCTATTTTCAAAAGAAAAAGAAATATTCGCAAAAAAGAGGAAGAAAAAAAAATTATATATAATATATATATACGAGTATTTTCTCGATAATTCGCATATTAACTTACTTTCGTCTCTTCGTTCTCGATTACTTTTTTGAATTATTGTAGATTTAAAAGGTATCTCTTTTTTTTGGAGAGAGAGAGAGAGAGAGAAAGAGAAAGAAGAGAGAGAGAGAAAGAGAGAGAGAGAGAGAGAGAGAGAGAGAGAGAGAGAGAGAGAGAGAGAGAGAGAGAGAGAGAGAGAGAGAGAGAGAGAGAGAGAGAGAGAGAGAGAGAATAATGGAAAACGAAAAGAAAAAAAAACATAAAAGATAAATTGCGGGAACTGCAATAATAGTAATAAAAAAGTAAAGCATATAGCAAAATAGAAGCATATAATAATGAAACAAAAAAGGTAATAAACAGAAAATAAAAACATTAAAAGTAAATATATAACAATAAA
>JABUQX010135611.1:20000-22500 GCA_015478945.1 Trachelipus rathkii
AATAATAATAATAATAATAATGATAATAATAATAATAATAATAATAATAATAATAATGATAATAATCTATTAGAAAACGCTTTAGATCTATTCCCATGCATACGCAATATGTTTCTCTTAATTTCGACAAAAAATAAAAAAATAAAAATAAGTTTTCGATTATTGCATGGAGGTGTGATACAAAAAATTTTAAACATTTATTTTTTCTATCTACAATATATATATATATATATATATATATATATATATATATATATATATATATATATATATATATATATATATATATATATATATATATATATATTTATATAATACGATCATAAAAAATATCTAATAATATAATATATATACCAATAATAATATGTATATATAATAATAATAATAATATATATATATAATATATGTATATATTATATACTGTATAATATACTATAATATATATATATAATAACTAATAACTACAATAAACATTCTTTATTTTTTTTGAGCTGCTGCCATTTTTATATATCCTGCTATAATATATATATATATATATATATCCTTTTTAGGGTATTATTTAATTAATATTCCTGTGTCTAACAGCACCTGTTCCATCAAGGTCTGCATAGCGGGAAGTCCATGCCCTCTCAAAGAATCCTTCATTGATTCTTTCCGTCTCTTTCTAGGTCTACCTCTCTGTCTCATCCCCTCCGACATCCATCTCCATCTTCTCTTCGCCACTCTATTCATTGGCATTCTCTGCAAATGTCCCCACCATCTCAATCTAGTTGCGTCCATTCTATATGTAGAGTAGAACTTACACCTACTTCCTTTCTCACCCTCACGTTTATTTCCCTTCCTCTTCTAGTTTTCCCCACCATAGCTCTCAGGATCTTCATCTCTGCTGCTTTTATTCTGCTTTCATCCTTCTTAGTAGTATTCCATGTCTCTGCTACATACAACAGAATAGGCATCAGTACGCTATTATAAATAACTCTCTTGATCACCACATCCATTTGTTAGTCTCTCATGATGGGATAAAGCTCCCACCGTCTTCCCGTATTGCATTATCATGTCCGTGATCTCTGTTGTTTACTCCTTCCTTTGTAAAAACCCCACCAAGAAATACCACCCTACATTTTCAATCTCTTCTCCTTCTTTTACCACCACTAGCAGCCTTTCTTCCTCCTCTCTACCTATAACAAGAATCTTTGTTTTCTTCATATTCATCATCAATCCCGCTTCTCTCAATTTGTTTGATATGCTCATCACACTTCCCTAAGCCTCTGTCCATCCTCGCTCCAACAAGTCAAATTAAGCATATGCCGTCATATCTTCTCCAAAGTCACCCACATCATCCCTCACTACTTATTACCGTACCTTAATATGCAATAAAGAATATTGGGGACAATTCACTACCCTCTTTGACTCTACTTTCAGTAAACCAATCTTCATTTTCATAACCCGTCTTCACTTTACAGTTACAGACCTCGTACATACTCCTAATTGCTCTCCTTAGCTTCTAGTCTACACCATAATCCTCCCTTAAACATATCCGTAATCTTACTCCAGGCACTGAATCAAAAGCCTTTCTCAAATCTTATTAAATTCCCACGTCCTTGCAACTACCATTCTCAAAGCAAACATGAGATCTGTCATACTTCTACTATTCCTGTATCTATGCTACTCTTCATCAATCAGCGGCTCTACAACCGCCCTCAACCTTTTTTCTAGAATTTTCTCATACACCTTTGTCAACTGGTCAATCAAAGGTTTTCCTCTATAACCTTCGCAAACCGCTCTATTTCCTTTTCCCCTTTTACACGGGGATTATGATAGTTTTACCCCTTCTCTCCGGCACTTTTCCCCCTCAAACCAACACTGATAAAAAAATGTTTATATTGTCCCTTGTAACCTTTCCCCCCTCCTTCCTTAATCAACTCTCCTGGCGTTCTCAGATTTTTCATATTCTTTAAATCTTCTTCATATTCATTCGTATATTATGGGACGATAAATCGGCATCTAGAATCAGAAAAATCTGCAATTATTCTGAAGTCGATATTGAAATCGGAAAAAAGATTTTTATTTTTAGTTTTAGAATCGGAAATTATTTTGGCATCGTCCCATATATATATATATATATATATATATATATATATATGTATATATATATATAGATATATATATATATATCACTTCTTCATATATAACTGCTCTTTCTTTGCATATATATATATATAGACCATAGAAATAAATTTATATATGTGTCTGACATTTAAACATGAACTGAAAGTGGCATATAGGCCTAAAATATAACACCATATATATATATATATATATATATATATATATATATATATATATATATATATATATATATATATATATATATATATATATATATATATATATATATATATATAACCATACTTTCTCAATATATATATTTGCTGTAATAACAACCTTACCAACTATATATATCTTATACTATCTTTATATATATATATATATATATATA
>JABUQX010135611.1:27500-33651 GCA_015478945.1 Trachelipus rathkii
CGCAATGACATTTCCTCTCGAGTCTCTGATTTTGGAGTCTTTTAAGTTTTCGAATTTTCTGGCTCCTCAGGCTCTCTTGACACTTAACTATTTAATTATTATGTTCTGTATATTTATCTCCAAATTCAAAAGAATAACTTAAATTCTTACGCTACTTAGACTTCAAAATAGAGCAAATTCTTTCTCGTCTCTCTCCGAAATGATATTTCTTGGTGATTTCGATGTTCTCTACCTCTAATTCTCAAAATCCATTTGGTTAACAAGCCTCTATTCACAAATAGCATGTCTTGAGAAACGTCTCGCGTACGACAGTAATAAGACAGTACGCGTTTGAGAGTGATGAAATAAGCAGGGCTTAAATAATTTCTTCATATGAGTAAGATTTAATGATTGAACAAATTTTCGTTTTAATACTCTTTCAAAAGCTAGATTGTTTGTATTATATTATATACACAACTATAAAGCATAAAGTATGAATATACTTTATAGTTGTGTATATATACTACAATTATAAAGTATATGAATATACTTTATAGTTGTAGTATATATCCACACCTATAAAGTATGAATGCACTTTATAGTTGTGTATATATACTACAACTATAAAGTATATGAATATACTTTATAGTTGTAGTATATATATAAACAACTATAAAGTATATTCATATATAATGTTAGTATTACATACTGAAAGTGCCTCGCAGTTGCATCAATCATTCAAACTCTTTCTGCTTCGTATGAAGTGAGGTCACGTTAAAGCCTCATTAAAAGAAGATGGGACATTAAGATGTCTATTGGACGTCGCTGTTGGAATGTATGCTTTACAGGAACAGTTTTAGTCACTTTTAAGTTAACGGCATTAAATTATTATAATAATAATTATAATAATAATAATAATAATAATAATAATAATAATAATAATAATAATAATAATAATAATAATAATAATAATAATAATAATAATAATAATAATAATAATAATAATAATATACCAATATTTCGCCTGTATACTTCAGGCATGATCACGGTTAACTAACTATTATTTATAATGCAGCTTACAAAAATAAAATTTCTAAATATAAAAAACTAAAATTATTTTACATTAATTGTGAAGTTTAAAAAATAATTTTGATGAAAAATCAAATAAAAAAATTCTTGTGCTTTAAATACAACTATTATCATGAATACTAGGTGTACCTGCAAAACACTCAAATATTCAAAAAACATTCAAGCATTCATTCATTTCATTAAATTTCACATTGATGTCCGGCTTAAGTTTTTAATAAAAAGAGATTCGCTATATTCAAAAATTACATTACAAGCTTGATAAAATTTTAGAAACAATTAGCAATTTCAGCTGTAGGAGGGATTTGTGATCCGTCGTGTAATGCTATTATTATTATTATTTTATACCTGTTTTGCATAATTCGGGTTCTTAAGGTGTTGGTTTGTGTATCCACATAAGAGGAATTACATCCTACTTCTTTAATTAAATTATTCTACAACATAACTTCTGTAATCCTCGAACAATGACCACGGGTACTAAAAAATGAGGACACTCGTCTCGGTGTGTAAAAGCTTCCAACATTTACTCTTTTCTCTGACTTAACATGTTCCTTTACAATTATGTTTAATTTTCGTTCTTCTCTAGAAAATTTTTTCAAATTTAATGATTTAAAATAAAAAGTTATCTTGCTTTCCATGTTAAGTGAATTTTTATTTGAAGTTAAAATGTTGTTTATGGTTCTTTTAAGCTGAAATTGCTAATTGTTTTAAAATTTTATTTCAAGTTGGTAATTTTAACTATCTGCGCATAGCAGAATCTCTTTATTAAAAAACTTAAGCCCGACATCAATGTGAAATTTATATGAAATGAATGAATGTGAATGTTTTTGAATATTTGAGTGTTTTGCAGGTACACCTAGTATCCATGATAATAGTTGTATTTTCAAAGCAATGTAAGCTTTTTGATTTTTTATTTTCATCAAAATGATTTAAATCCGAGTCTAAGTATTTTTATGTTGAAATTTGTGCCAACAACTTCCCATTGCGTTGGTCCAACGTGATCATACCTGTCTCCCCAAACATGTATTATAATAAAGGTTTTAACTTCTTTTTATTCTCAAATAGTCCTGAATAAAATTTCTTCTAGAAGAAAATAAAGAACTATTTAGAAGAATTGAAAGAACTTGTAAGTACGTTAAAATTGACGCTGATATAAATTTTCTTAAAATAATAATAATAATAATAATAATAATAATAATAATAATAATAATAATAATAATAATAATAATAAATAATAATAGTTAATAATAATAATAATAATAATTACTACTCTTCTTTTACTACTACTACTACTACTACTACTACTACTACTACTAATAATAATAATAATAATAATAATAATAATAATAATAATGAAATTAACGATATATTAATTTTTTTTTCCTTCAGCTTCCTTAAGGTAAAGTTATGGACATTTTCGGAAAAATATTTTTATATATCCAATAATAATAATAATAATAATAATAATAATAATAATAATAATAATAATAATAATAATAATAATAATAATGACGCTTTTCGAAGCCAAAATCCAAAATAAAATATTATTTTTATAATAATATAAGAATAAAAAATAACCATAACACGAAGACAAACTAATAATACTAATAATAATAATAATAATAATAATAATAATAATAATAATAATAATGGGATAAAAAAGCATTAATAATAATAATAATAATAATAATAATAATAATAATAATAATAATAATAATAATAATAATATTTATTAATAAAAATTACCAGTAATAATAATAATAATAATAATAATAATAATAATAATAATAATAATAATAATAATAATAATAATAATAATAATAATAATAATAATAATGCAAACTGCTGTATTTTCATTATTTCTTTGTTTGTTTTCTCTCTCTCTCTCTCTCTCTATATATATATATATATATATATATATATATATATATATATATATATATATATATATATATATATATATATATATATATATATATATATATATATATATATATATATATATATATATATATATATATATATATTGTAGTATACGTTGAATTTGTGTAAGTATTTATACTTTTATGTTTACACAATTTACACTTTGTATTCCTGTATTCATGTTACCTCGTTTATTTTATGCTGCGATTTGCTTTTTTTCTTTTTATTATTATTATTATTATTATTATTATTATTATTATTATTATTATTATTATTATTATTATTATTATTATTATTATTATTATTATTATTATTATTAAAGCAAGATAAGCATTGACAACAAACACTATTCTCTTTCGCTGATGTTTTCATTTTAACTGTGTCATTATGCCAAGTTTTATATCATAGTTTAATAATAATAATAATAATAATAATAATAATAATAATAATAATAATAATAATAATAATAATAATAATAATAATAATAATAATAATAATAATAATAATAATATTAATAATAATAATAATAATAATAATAATAATAATAATAATAATAATAATAATAATAATAATAATAATAATTTTTATTGTCCAAAAATTTTATAATAATAATAATAATAATAATAATAATAATAATAATAATAATAATAATAATAATAATAATAATAAGAGGCTTTAGCCTTTAGACTTTAGACTTTAGACTTTAGAAGAATAGAATAGAACAACAGCTTTTGAACTATTAATCTAATTTTTCGCCTGGCTACTTCAGATATCACCAGAGACGAGTTCTAGACTAAATTAACAATTGATAAAACAAAATTAATGTTATTTAAATATAAATAGGTGAAGTAACAAATTAAAATACTAATTACTATCGTGGAATCTAAAATCCTAAATTATAATAATTATATCAATAGAAAGATTCTCACCAGGCAAACTCAAAAGATGTTCAAAAAATTTCCCATTTCTTTGGATTTGATATTGATAACTGGTTTGTGCTTTTCGATTATGAGCGACAACAGCCACTCAAATCAAAAAAATTTCCTGGTCGTTGTAAAATATTAAAATTGAAAATGTCGAGATTGAGTCTCAGGGTCCCGTGTTCCTTTTTTAAATGTTCAAAGTTCTTACTAGGCTTGTATCTATGTTGTGAGACAAACGAAGTTTGATTGAATTGGTAGTATACCCTATGTAAGAGGCATTACAGTCATCTTTATTACAGTGAAATTGGTATACCACATAACACATTCTCTTAGTTGCAATAGTCCTTTCTGAAAACATAGAAGAAAGTTTGAATTGCCTATAGTAAGATCTAAGTTTTATTCCATTATAGAGTTAGATTTGGACTTGACGTGATATTGTATGATTTTCTTTAATCGGATATTCTTATAATTAAAGCCGTCTACTGTCTGCGATCTGAAAAAGAAAATCAAACTATCCCTATTTACTTTTTATTTTTTCATCGGAGTAGTTTGACTTTCTTCTTCAGATCAAAGAAAATAACACAATATCACGTCAAGTCCAAATCTAACTCTAAAGGAATAAAACTTACATCTTACTATAGACAATTCAAACTTTCTTCTACATTTTCCGAAAGAACTAATGCGACCTTCATTTTTTTTCCAAAACTTAAACCCCCCCCCAAAATTCATCCATTTGAACAAACTTTCACTATCATTCCACCACTTTTATTTCACTTTGATGTGTCGGTCCCGCGTTTTTACGCTAATGCAGTGCGGAAGTTGACAACTTTTTTTTTTTTTTATTTATAGTAGTATACCCTTTTCCAGCCACCTCTGTTCTGTGGAATCATGATCTATCTTCACTTCAATCTCCTTTAAATAATTTCCCTTAAAGTTAAGCACTTACCTGATAAATTTACCGTTAGAATTGGGGCTGGGTGGTTGGTATCTTTACTATTTTGTGCTCTCTTTTCGAATAGGACTTACCCACTAAGGGTAGTAATATATATATATATATATATATATATATATATATATATATGCTGCTGCTGATATATATGTATAATATATATATATATATATATATATATATATATATATATATATATATATATATATATATATATAAAATAGGAAAACGGAAATGCACAACAATAATAATACAATTTAAATATGTGCTAGGAATACCAAAAGAATTATTCATTATTTTTTATTATTACTATATTATTAATTTAATCTTATCTTCTTTTTTTGATAGCTTTGTCGAAAGAGTGTTGACTTCAATAATTAATTAGAATAGTTTTTGTTTTTCTTGTACCGTATTTAAAATTATTCAACTACTACAAGTACCACAATTGAAGAACTGAAGTTGTTTTTATTATTACTAATATTTCTATTCACTATGTTTTTATTATTATCAATACTTCTATCCACGATTGCTATTAGTATTATTACTACCACTACTACTGCCAATAATAATGATTTTCTCTATTGTGGATTTTAATTACTACAAATACTATACAAGTTAATTGATGTACTATACAATTGCTTTGGTTACTATTATTATTCCACGATTGGTATTAATACTACTAATAATGTTAATAATAATTGTTGTTATTATTATAAATAAATAATAATAATAAAAAAGAATTTCAGCATTATACATTTTTAATGTGCTTTGGCACAAGCAAAAAGCATGGAGAAAATTATTGCTGATAATTAACTTTAAGCACACGATGCAAGGACACAAATTTTTTTTGGCACAGTCCGAGATTTTTTTTTTTTTTTTTTTTTTTTTTGCTGAATTAGAAGATATTATTTTCATTTTTATTTTTATTTGTTTTAAATTTATTTTTGAAAATATTTTCTTTTTTTTTAAATTATTTAAAAAAAAATTTTCGGTTTATTTATGCACGTGTTTATTTACTTACATATTTACTTTGTTTAATGGCTCATGCTGTGTTTATTTTTGAAAAGAGATTGGGAGTATTCAGTGGTAATTTATGGGTCGTTTGGGCTGTATAAATATTATTCTATTTTGTTATATCAATCGATTTATTGATAAAATAGATGTAACCCGAATATGATTGTTATATATATATATATATATATATATATATATCTATGTATATTTTTATATATATATATATATATATATATATATATATATATATATATATGCTGCTATATATATATATATA
>JABUQX010135612.1:2500-5000 GCA_015478945.1 Trachelipus rathkii
TATATTATTATATTATTATATATATATATATATATTATTATTATTATATTATTATTATTATTATATATATATTATTATTACTATATATATTATTATTATTATTATTATTATTATTATAAAGATATATATATTATTATTATATATATATATTATTATTATTATTATATATATATATATATATATATATATATATATATATATATATATAGTGTAAATTGTATGAAATGACAATAATTCTTGTTTACACACACACACACTCTTTGAAGTAGGTATAATATTTACCCTGTATTTGTGAAGAATATTTCATGAATGTTTATTTTTGTGTGTGTGTGTGTGTAGTGTGTTTACACCTTACGGTATTTACGAATGTGTTACTCCGTTACTGTGTTAAGGAGTGTATGTATGTGTATCGAATGCACACATATGTGTATTGGTTGTACTGTATCTTATAGAGTTGTGTTTGAATAGGTTTTAGGTTCACTTTATGAGTAGAATCCACACACACACACACACACACACACACACACACACACACACACACACACACGCACTATATATATATAGTATATATATATATATATATATATATATATATATATATATATATATATATATATATATATATATATATATATATATATATATATATATATATATATATATAGTGATATATATATATATATATATATATATATATATATATATATATATATATATATATATATATATATATATATATATATATATATTTATATAGCAGAGTATATATATATATATATATATATATATATATATATATATATATATATATATATTTATATATATATATATATATATATATATATATATATATATATATATGTATATATATATTACGCGATGGAAAATTGAAATGAATTGACGTTTCGGAAATATCAATTTCAATTTTTAGACAAACTAAAATAGATTGAAAGAACTGAAGCATAAAATATTTTTTTTATTATTTTTTTTTAGAAATTTTTTTTAAAAATTTTTTTATTTTGTGATATTTTTTTTCGTGTTAAAATAAATAATTTTAATAACTGGTACCAAAATTTTTTAAATACCGGCTTTAAATGTTTTGGATACAAAGATAAAAAGAGATTACGGTATTATGGTATTACGGTATCTGATTATGTCTTCTTAGATATACTGTATACATATTACAACGCCAATAATATTGGTAACAGTTACCAGTTCTCAATAAAGCCATGCATGGATTTTTTTTTAAATGATGTTTTGAGTTCAAGATATGCAGCTGTGGATGTTAATTTTGTTGAGTTTTGCATTTTATATTGTTTTCTAATTTATACAGCGACAATTAAGGTTTTGGAAAGATTGAGAACCAACTGGAAAACAACATATTTCTATACCTTCTCATATTTATAACAATCAAACGTAACATATTACATCTAAAGCTTACAGTTTTAGGTATAATATAGGTAAATTTTGAGGGATTCTTACATGCATATTTCCCAGAATCCTTTCTATTTTTAGAATATCGAATAAGTGATTTATGCTTCAGGATTTATTTAGAAAGGATCGTCAAGTTGGGTTTTTTTTACTTATTTTTATTATTGTTTTATGACTAAAATTCCTCCACAGTTAATCTTTTTCTTTATTAACTAATGACTTTGTAGAAATCTCTTCATAAATAAAATAACAACTTAATATTTTATTTAATACAAACTTTTTATCATAATAAATATCATTAATATTTCCGGAATGCAGTTAACTATCGAACCGCTAAGTTATTTAGCTCAAAGTTTAAAATTTCCTCTACATAAATGATCTCTAAAATTAATTTATTTCTTCTGATAATACTGAGTATTTGTAATCGTAACCCAAGTACACTCACCTCTTCCATTTAGAGGTGATGTAAAAATTTTAATTATTGCCCTTAGTTTTATAATTTTTATTTGTGCCTAGTTGTAAAAAAATTAGCTTGGACATTGATTTTCTTGTGTGTATTAATCACCTTTCCAATGTCCCAATATCTCATTTTGGTTGTCTTATCTTAATAAATATTGTATTGTTGCAAAAGAATTTTCAATAAACTGTAACATTTATTTATACCGAAACAGAATCTTTGATGTTATTAATCATTCAGATTTTTAAAATTATTTCCAATTTCATCCTTTCGTTTTGTTGCCTCGTTTCATGATGATTGAGTTCAGATTCCACGTTAAACAGAAGTACAAATTCTAATCACAGATGAGTCACAAAATAGATAAACAATTTACCTTTCTTTCAATCTGAAGAAAAGAATTTCGCTTAGCCATTGTTTACGTAATTTCTTTTATCACTCTATACATTTTTTTTAAAAAAAGACTTGCAACATCTTATATAACGTTTTGGTATTAATTTGGTCTTCGTTAAAGTAAATAATAAATAAATAAACAAATAAATAAAAACCAAATAAGAGATGATTGAGATATTTCACTGATGTCAATAAAGTAAACAAGTGTTTCGATATATCGTT
>JABUQX010135612.1:10000-12500 GCA_015478945.1 Trachelipus rathkii
ATTTTTGCGGGTTTACTATGGTACCTTAGTTAAAGTGATACCAAATTGTAAAGCAGTATAAATTATTCTTTTTTACTAAAGAATCACATATGGGTAAAACGCAAAGATGGCGGAGTCGGGGTCTTCGGCCTCACCGTGGAGCGACGGGGATCCCCTCTGTCCTCCGTCGGTCGAGCTCCTAAATGGGGGAAAAATTTATTTTAAAAAGTATTTCGAGAATAATGCATAAAAAAACAAAATAAAAAAATAAAAATAAAACCTCGAATTTCCGCTATTTCCAATATATAATTTGCTTTTACTGTAGTGTACGTTCTTGAGTTACATATGTCAACCTTAACTGACTAATAAAATAATAATCATAAAATAATAATATAATAATGAATAATAATAATATATAAAATATAATAATAATAATATAATATAATAATATATAATTAATATATAATAAATAAAATAATAATAATAAGGCACATTAGTAGCAGAAGTGGTTTATCACACAGCTGTGGTAAACAACAATCTATTATTATTAGATTGTGGATAAACTTAACTTCATTGGAGTTACCAACAAGTCAGTTAATATACCAATTAAAATAACTCCAATTCTCATTCTTTCAATTTAAAATAACTTTCAAGTGAAATAATTATATATTAAATTATTTTTTTTATTATTTTACAAGTACGTATACATATAAATAGCAGTTCTGTTGTGATCGCAGTTTAAATTAACGATGGCCTAGAATCGTTTTTTCAACTTGCTTTTTTTTTTTTACCTTTACGCTGATTGGTTGACTTAGCTTTCTCTCAATACGGTCCTGTTTGAAGAATCCTTTTCTGATAGATTCCCGCTCAGTCCAGACGCCAGGGCAAGACAGGCGCTAATAAAATTGTGGCCACTTAAATTTGGAAATTTGCGTGCTGAAAATTGAAGGCGAATGTATACTTATTATAGCTGCATTATTATATATTTATATTATATACTATATATAATATATATATATAATAATTAATTATATATAATATATAATATTATATTATTATAATTATTTATTATATATTATAATATATATCATATATATATAGTATATAAATATTATATATATATAATATATATATATTATATATTATTATTATATATATATAATATATATATTATATATATTATATTTTTATCATATATATATTATATATTATATATAATATACTATATATTTTTATATTATATATATATATATATATATATATATATATATATATATTATAATATATTTTTTTATATATATTATAATATTATTATCTATATATTAATATATATATTAAATTCTATTATATATATATATTATATATATAAATTATATATATATATATATATATATATATATATATATATATATATTGGGAAAAAATATTTCGATATATAAATATTTATAATTTTAAAATCTTTATCCTATATATATTTATATAATATATATATATTTATATATATATATAATATAATATATAATATTATATGCCATACCACCGCCGTCTGTTATAGGCATGTATCTTAAAACTATTAATGCTACAGTTAAACGGAATACATTGCTGGAATCCGGGCAAAATTTCACTCCTGAAAATGTTAAAAAAAATAAAAATAAACATAAAAAAAAAAACATTATATCTCAAAAACTACAATAGCTACAGCGAAAAGGAATACTTTTTTGGATCCTGGTAAATTTCACATTAGAAATTATAAAAATATAACTAAAAAAAAAATTATGGTGATAGGTATAGTATTATGCTTAGAATCCTATTAAGTTGCCTTTTATTGGTTTTCTCGTTAAAATAAATAGACCTTCTATTAAATTTTGCTTTATACGGCACACTAGGGGCTCGAGCCGACTGGGAACATAGGGGGGGATTTTCCATACCCGTGGGAGGGGCGGAGGAACTCCCGCGACACCAAATACAAAGAGCGGGGGTTCGGAGACCCTCCGGTAGGGGGGGAATTAGTCCTACCCTGTTTTTCCCCGGAAGGCCGAGAGACCCGACTCCTGCCATCGTGTCGTAATACCCTTGGGGTATTCCTTTAGTAAAACAAAAAACAAAATTTAATAGAAGGTCTATTTATTTAAGGAGAAACCAATAAAAGGTCTCTAATAGGCTTCTAAATCATATTACTATAATTATTAACAATAATTTTTTTTTTTTTTTTTTTTTAACAATTCTTCTTATGTGAAATTTTACCAGGATCCCAAAAATGTATTCGCTGTAGCCATTTGTAGTTTTTGAGATTTTATTATATCATTTTTTTTTTTTTTTTTTTTTTTTTTTTTTTTTTTTTAGCGTTTCAGGGCAAACGCTTTGGACAGGATTACCAGCATGTGATTCCGTTTTACTGTAGCATTAATAGTTTTTAAGAAACTATGACGGCTATAACAGACGCTGGCCTATATATAAATATATAATATATATAATATATTGTATATATATCTATTTTATATATATAGTATATATATATATA
>JABUQX010135612.1:17500-22079 GCA_015478945.1 Trachelipus rathkii
GGTGTCAAACCATTTACCGGTGGAGTGCACACTGATACAAACAGTCCTCGGTGGGCGCAAATATATATATTATATATATATAATATATATATATATTATATTATATATTATATATATTATAGATTATATATATATTATATAGTATATATATATATATTATTATTATATATATATTATATTTATATATATATTATATATATATTTATATATTATATATATATATAATATATTATATATATATATATATATATTATATATATATTATATTATATATATATATATCATATATATATTTAATTGAATTAATATTTGAAAGTTCAAAATAAATTATCTTGAAAATTTTTAATTGTCATGAGCCTGAGCCGCATGGGAAAGCTTGATGGGCCGCATGCGGCCCATGGGTTCCCCCACCCTTGCAACCCCCGCCCCCCCGGGGGGGGCCCGCCCCCCCCACCCGGGGGGGTGGGGGTTTTTTTTTTGTTTCACTCCTGCCACACGGGGAGCCCGACCTTTGCGCCCGTCCGCCGCCCGCCCGCTTTAGGAGTAGGTGTCTAGAGTAAGGAATTTTTTTGCTAACGGTGATTGTTTTGTCTCAAAGTTTTGGTTCTTTCAACCAATGTTTAGTCAAAATTCTTTTGTGACTTACTTACTGCAAGGTTGTAATATTTTAGAAACAATTTTTGTTAATAGTGGGGTTGTGGGTTCACGGTAGTTTCGGGGCCCTATGCGGCTTCTGAATTATTATTGTTATTTATTTATTTTATTGCATATATGCTTAAGGTTGAGCAAGTATTCACTTGCATAAAACGCCATACTGAAAGACAGTAAGAGAGATAAGGATAAACAGACTACAGTAAAGGGTTTAAATATATTTTGGAACAAAATTCCTTATCTTAATGAATGCATAGTTAGCATAGGATAGTTTGCCTAATATAGAGCCTTTTATGTGCTCTTGATAGAGATTATCATCAAGTATACACACCTAATAATTGGCAGCCGATGATTATTTATAATTATATCTTTAGCTCTTACATTAAGTTGAACAGGGTTCTTTTGAATTGTTATACTAGGTAATTTGTTTTTTTTTGGTTTTAGGGAGAGTCTGTTCCTCTACCGCATCGCTATACATGTTTTCAATTCATTGTTTTACTTTGCATTTTATATTAAATTTTACGGTCTGATATGAAGTTGCAGTGTCCATCAAACATATTAAGATGTATTGAAATGTGACAATTTTGAAGTCTTTGTATACATATATTAAAGATAGCGACCAAATAGAGCTGAGGCCCCTTGGGAATTGAGGGGCGGTGAGAATGATGTGTCTCTAAACGGCGGTATTGTGGTCCGGTCAGATAGTATGACTGAAACATTTTGTGAACCATTGTTGTAAAGTCATTTTCTAATTTGGCTTTAACGAGTAAGGTTGTGTTCGGAACTCATGAATCTTCGACTGAAATTTACACATGTTTGTTTTTCCTTTTAAGTGCTTTTGATAAGAAAAAGAGCATCTTCTGTGTTTGCGGGTTTTGGTAAAGCCAATGAATTTTGTGAAGAGAAGCCTTTGTCATGCAGTAATTAGTAGGCTTGCGCCGTGAACTAATTTTTTCAAAGAATTTTACCAAGTCTTGTATGCAGGATTGAGATCGGACGGAAGTTTTTCGGGAGGAAGGTGTCAGCACTCTTTGGACGGGGTACTTTGCAATTTTTATTCAGCTGGATATGATTTATGTTTCAATGGAGTTATTAAGAGAAGGCTAAATATAGGCGAGATTTCTTTCTTGCAGTATTTATATATCCAGTTTGGGACACTGAAAGTCAGAGCTTTTATTCATGAGACCATTAATAACACACTCAACGTCAGATGTTGTATTCGATGCCCAAGTTCTGCCCCTCGTGCGGTATTAAATATCGCAAGATCAACTTCTGTCTCTATGGAAGCTTCAGTGCTAATTGCTGCCCTACGTAGTAAACTAGTAGTTCAATCATACTATGCGTTGCAAGTTTGTAACTATTTATTATCTATTTTTAACTTTAATTTTTGTTTGTTTATTTTTGTGAAGGTTTTAAAATGTTATCTCTGCCGCCGTTATAATAATAATATAGTAATAATAATAATAATAATAATAATAATAAATATGAATATATATAATATATAATAATAATAATAATATATCATAATAATAATAATAATAATAATTATATATAATAATAATATAATCATAATATATAATAATGCTAATAATAATTTAATATTTTTTCCTATCTAGGAATGTTCATGCACGGGCTCGGATTGGTCGTGACTCGCGCGAAAACGACCTTGCATCTATCTATCTGTCGAAACTGTGTAAAGCTGGGAAAAACATGGAATGTTAGAGAATAGAGTGAGGAGAAGAGGTGTGAGGTAATGGATGTGCTTAGAATGTGCAATGTAATTGCTTGGTATGATGAAACCAAGATGAAAGAAGTGTCGTGGAGTAAGTTGTGTGTGTGTGATGTTTAGAGTGAAGAGGAATGAAAAGGGGAGAGAGGGTTGGTTTCTGATTGTGATTGCTATCACAGTACCATGGTGGATTTTGTTTTTGTGAGTACTAGAATAACTAATGATTAACTTTAAGTGTGAGAAAATAAGGTTTGTGTGGTTGGTAGTATAAGTGGTCCATCTGAGGGAAATTAGTGGTGGAAGATGAGAATTCTAAGAACAATCTCTATGAGATTTGGACGGGGTGAGTGGGGCTTCCATACAATGTGTTCTTGGGTTACTTGAATGGCGTTGGACTAGGTGATCAATAATGAGGGATGAAATACCAAGTGTTTTTGTGGTTGCTTTGTGAAAATAAGAATGATAGAAGGTGATCGTTTTTAGTGAGGGAGCGATATGTGTGTAAGGTAAATACTTTCCCTTCGAACACAAGGCTAATTTATTCATAATCATAGAGGTTGGTGTCGGTAGAGAGGTGTCGAATGAAGCGTATGATTGCTTTTATGTTGGTGAAATGGAGATGTTGAAGTATGTATAAATGTAGTAATCCTATTATTACACTTCCATTTCATAATTCCATTCTCAACCTCTTATTTTTTCAGTAAACTAATAGGAGGTTGAGAATGGATATCGATCATATGTTTGCTTTATGCAAATTAAGATGTGGGGCATGGTCTGGAAGGAAAGAAAAAAGGAATGAAGAGATAGAATTAAGCGTAAGACGTTAATAAACATGGGGTTCTAAGGAAAAATATGATGTCACTTGCATGAAAGTCAGTTGAATTTGAGCAAGATGCAGCTGATAAATTGAACATAAATGATGGAAGAGTTTGTTAGTATGCAAATGAAGTATGTGGGTGTGCTAAAGTAGGCAAGTGATGTGGTAATTGAATGGTGAAATTGAAGAGTGCATGCAAGATGGTAAACAGTAAAAAAGGATTATTTTAAAGAATAGGTTATGTGGAAAATATAGGGAGGGTAAGAGAAAGGTTAAAAGAAAGAGAGAAAATGAGGTGAATTAGCATTTTGGAAGGAGGATGAACGTTGAACCTACAAGGGAAAAGCGGTTATTTGGAAGGAGACGAAGGTTAAGAAGTAGAATAGGGACTCTCCGTAGATATGAATAAGGAATGGAGCTTTCATGACTGATAAGATGGCATTTCTAACATTGCTGCGATGAAGAGGTGAGAGTGAATGTGTGAAGGTTTGATGATGTAGAAAAGTAAGGTATGTTCGGGATATGAAGATAAATTAGTGCATGGAGGAAATAATAGGCAGAGTGAGACAGTTGGATGTTAAATCAGCATGTATGGATGGATTATTGTGAAATGAATGACAGAATTTAGGTGAGTTGTGATTGATTTATATGGAAGTTGTGCAAAGCGTTTGTAGAGGATGTAGCTCCGGAGGCCTAGAGGTGCAGCACGTCTAGACTTTTTATAAGCGCAAGGGTGATATGGGAACTTGAAACTACAGGGGAATTATTTTTGAGTGTTGCATGAAAAAATATATGCTGGTACTTACTGGTTGATAGAGTGGTCGAGCTGACTGAAGGAGTTGCTTGTTAAGGAAAGTGTTTTAAGAAGGGACAGAGGATGTGGGTAGATCAAATTTTTACTTGGAGCAAATGGGTAAGAATGAGAAGAAGAAGATAGATAAAGCTCTAATTTAGGTTTTATGGACTTGCCACAGGCGTATGAGGTGTTAGTGATATTTGGCGTTGGTGGTAGGCTTTGAATGGATTAAAAGTTGTGCATGGTTGATAATGAAACATGTGTATGAATAATTAGAGTGGAGAGTTGATAGTTTTAATATTTTTAGAGGAGTTAGACTTGGGATGATGTTATGTCTAATCGGCTATTTAATTGTTATATAGATGAGGTGACGAAGAATTTAAGGCGAGGTGACAGGGGGAGTTATCAGACTGATGAGAATGGTAAGAGTAGAGGATACTTTGTGTATTGTATACAGATCATGTGGTTTTGTGTGCATGAATCTGGGAAAAGTTGAGAAGATCGATATGTGTTCTGGACAGGGTGTGTAAATGAGGGGTTTGAAAGCAAATGAAGCAGACAAATGAGGTGATAGGTCAAGGAGAGT
>JABUQX010135613.1:0-10000 GCA_015478945.1 Trachelipus rathkii
TTAACTATAAAAAAACCACATGATTGGAGATGAGATTGTTGGCGTCGTCTGAATAATTTAACAAATGCTCTATATAGCTTCTATAAGGATAATTAGCCGCTGACGCACCTAGTGAAGTTCCGTTAAGATAGACTTCAACCTGAGTGAAACATGTATACAGGAAATTTGATTCTGTATATACTATATGGTCATCACCCGAAGGAAGATCTGTACCATCAGGTTTTGTCAATTTCGTTTTTACATACAAAAAACACAGATGGATCTAGGTATTGATCCAGAAGTGCCTGGAGTAATGAATTCTAGAGGAACATCTAGCATTAGTAGTGAATGCATAGGATTAATACGCTAATCTGTGCAGGGTTCATGGAGAAGAATCAATTACTCTTACAACAATCAAGGACTAGAAGGATGGAAGGAAATGCATCTTGTGTGTGCGAGTTCTGGTGTCGTATAATGAAAATTTTCATGAAAAACATTACTTATATACAGTAATACACATCTCGTATAAAAGTTAACAGTTAGTAATTAAATAGCAAATACATCAATACATTTTTTCTTTAGAGTTCCGCTTAGGTTTTTTCTTTATGACAATCTTCTTGGTCCCTCGACCTTGGCCTGACATTTTACGTCTTTTTTTACGCTTAACATCATCCAACATCTCATCTGAAAAATCGGCAATACGTCTTTTTAATGATGCATGAAGGTTATCTCCTGCCGCAATATCTTGAATAGTATGCAAACCTGTTCTTATAGCTTTTTTACCTATATATTCCCCACCTTTCCTGAGTAGAGGCCTTGCACTTCTCCATAGCTTGGCAAAAAATCCACCAAGGCCATACCCCCTCTGCATTTTTGACCCTCTGAATACCCTTTCTTCGTCCATTATTACAGGAGCTTCTTTCTTATACTATCTTTGCACTGTGAGAGTATGTTAATGAATGAAAAAATATAATTGACTGCACCTCTTATATATATTCCGTTATGCTGTAGTTACAGCATCTGTTTCTTTCTAATATGGACTTTGCACAACAATGCGCCGTATGTAAAGGAGAAGGGATTTCCTTCTACATCTTTTATATGCAAGCGTACAGAGTCAAAATTTGATCTATTCAGAGGTAGATAATGAACATTAGGGAATGTTATAACTTTACTCTCTTTGGGAAAATATACTACTCTTAATAAAGGAGCTTTAGTATTACCTACATATTGATGATCAATTATATTTGTATATACATAAGCCATACCTGGGTGGTTGAGCATCTCGGATGGGGTACATGTATAATGCAGTACTCGGTCTGCTTCATCTTTTTGTTCATGCGGAGTCATGGGGTTATTCTCTACAGATAGTATAACCCTCTTCAACATAGTAGGGATATCATGAAGTATATCCAGCTCACCATACCGTTTACGGATATGTTTTCGCTGCCATGGTGATCGTTTGAGAAAAAACATATCACGGTCGCGCAAGTTTACACTTACTTTTGATCTTAAAGATATTATTACTTTATCTTCATAGGTATATCAGTTTTGTATACCAAATCCTTACACATAATACTCATATCAAAGAGATCGTTTAAATAACTAAAAATAGCAGGTACCGATTTAAAATATGCCTTCCTCAGACAGAACAAATTCTTCAAAGAAGTATTCTTTTGTACCAAATATAGTCGTATTCAGCTTTGTACCAATTGTAGTCCTTTTCAGATCACAAGTATCTTTTACTTGTAATATAGTTTCAACACATTCTACACTTCTGTACACCACCATCCAGAATAGATTGTGAGGTAAATTTTCTATGTCCATATTTAATATCATTTTACATAATCCTACTTCGTATGCCTCTCTTCCAAGTTGTATAGGATTCATTAACACAGTTGTAAAATCCGAGAGTTTATTATCAGGATGTAAATCCAAAGAGGCTGAAGACGGTAGAGTTAAATAAAAGTGATCTACACTCTCCATGATTATAATGACAACTGATTAATAATTCTTAATTTCACTTGCTTTTATATAGGTGTTAAATTCGTTCGGATATCCCACCCATTTCACAAGTAACTGCTTATTTTTTCCTTTACCTCTCGTTGCTAATATCTTTTCAATTTTATATTCGTGAGTTACAGGTTGTGGACCTTACTTTTTGTATTTCCTGTTTATAGAACCCTCCTTTTATTTTTATATTCGAATGATCCAGATAATATAACTTTAAACTATCACGACGGAATGGGCGGATATTGTGAACTTTAAAAACTTCCGTAGTCCATCCGGCTTCATACCCCTTTCTGAATCTTTCTTCTGTTCGAGATACTCTTACATAATCGTTTACCTTTATTCCTGAATTATCTTTTATTATTTTGTTTTTTTTTTCATACAGATGTGTTCGATGGCCTCTAGTTTTTGACATTTCTAAAGGAGTTGCCTTTATAGTTCTATGGTAAGATTTGTTATAAGAATAAGCTAGATCGTCCAGTATATCAATATATTTAAAAGTATTCATTTTAGTAAAATACCTATGCATGCGTTCTTTAATAGTACGCTGGACTCTTTCTCAACTATAGCCGCTTTGTTTACGGAAAATGTATTATAATAGCTCTTATTCCATACTCCCAAGTCAGCTCCCCCGAAACTCTCGACCCTTGAATTCCATTCTTGAATCTGTCCAGATCGTTTTAGAGGCCTTACGTTCAGCCTCTATAATAATTTCAAGTACTGCAGCGGCAACTGTAGCTGATCTTTTATCTTTCAACCACAAGTATCCAGAGTATACGTCAATAGTAAAAAGTATGTATTAATCCTTCATTATAAAACTATATTTAATCATTTCCGATAAATCTAACTGCCATACACTATCCGAGCTGCGGAGATATGGTTTCCGTGTAGGAAATTTTTTTCTTACAGGTTTATGTGAAGTAAATGCCTCTTCGCCCTCTAAATATGTTTTTAACTCTTTTTTTCTCAATATTAGGATACCTTAAAGCAAACCTAGTGATCCCCCAAAACTATTTGGTTCCCTCAGATTGAAGTAATACTTATCAACCACCTCCTTCGCCTCCATGTTGATTTGACTACTGACACACGTATAAGCGTTATATATATATATATATATATATATATATATATATATATATATAACCAACCTTATATATATATATATATATATATATATATATATATATATATATATATATATATATATATACTATAACTTACCTGTAAACTGTAACAAAAGTAGACAAATATATATTTGTCACAAAAATGTGATATAAAATCCCAAGGGATAAAGAAAAAGGTTTAAAATAACATTTATTTATACACAGACATTACAACTAAATAAATATATATATGATAATACATAATTACGATTTAATCCAACTAGGTTTATTATTAAGGTGTTTTTCTTATTCTTCCTCTGTGGTAACACACTTAAAATTTATCTGGTGCGTAAGAAGTGCCTGAGGGACTTGAATCAGGTCTAGGTGTCATGGGGATATTATCTAAGTCTGCTAGGCGTCGTGTATTTAAGATTAAAGTTCTGGGAAAATTAATAGTCTGAAGTTCTTGTTTGATCTCATTCCATCCTTTTACAGGGCCCCTCTTCCAGTTACGTGAGAGATCAGCTATCAAATCCCCAATATTTGAACTTTTAACTATTTCATCATCAATTACAATCTGCCCTGCTTCATTCAAGCAAAGATAATTGTTCTTTTTAAAATATTATATAAAGCTATTCCTGATTTACGCACTCTAATAGGTAAGCTCTCCTCTAGGATATTTTTAAATTTATCTTCATTTTTCACTTCAAGTTTTACTTCATTAGGTATATCTACATCATCGGATAGCGGGTTACGTAGTGATGGATGTAGATGCAAGTCTTTAAGATGTATTAATTTTTGTATGGCATCTTGGTACAAAAGGTGCGTTTCTCATGGATGTTAATGTCTGAATTTAATATCCAATACACTTCTTTCTCGTGATTTATCTGATCAACTTTAGGATCATATAAGCTATGAGGTAGAGGCTGCTGAAAAGATAATAAGTCGTTCACAATATAACGATTCTGTTGGTGCAACTGTTGTTGTTGAAGTGAAAAAGGTTGTAATGTCAATGCATTGTGTGGTAATATCTGCATATATTGGGGTTGTGAATGATAAAACTGTGATTGTGGATTTTGCACAGTGCGTGGTAATAACTGGTCATACATATAGAGGTTGTGAATGCTGAATCTGAGGAACTGAATTCTGTGCAGATGCTGTATTATTATACTTCATTGCCTCATACTCATTATATGTAAAGAGTACAGCAGCGCCCTGTCTTCATCCGTAGGGACAACCCTTAGTTATCAATTGGAGCTATAACGGAGAAAGAGTAATGGTAGGGCTTTGCCTCCCTCTCTGTGGCCAACTTCTTTTTCAGATTTTTATATTGAGGAGAGTTTTTAATGATGTTTCTATAACTGACGTAGCTTTACCTTCTGAGATCTGTTTAAAGGAGCATTTCCTTTTATAAGATTTAAACAGACTTCACATACACTGGATGAATTTCTCATCCTCACTAATTAGTTTAAGTTTTCAGATGGTTTCAGCTTTTAAATTTTTTTATAAGAGAGGTAAATACTTTGCAACTAAGAGCACTCATTATTCAGGTATGTATACAGTTTCTATCTCATAGGATAGAATGTTGGTACAGAGCAACACTCTGTACGTGTTTTTGGGGTGAAGTTCACACATCAAATAACCGTGGGGGATCAGTAACCTCTTTATATACTTTTAAGAACTCTTTCCTTTGAAGGGGAAACATTTGAGTTGCCAATACATTAATTTGACTCGTATCTTCTCTACCCAAACAACAGTAAATACTGGGTGTTTAAAGAAAACACTTTTCATATGCTTGCTTTGATGAAAAATATTCTGTGTTATGAAAAACACCGAGATGTTGGATTAGAATAAACTGTGAACGCTTCTGCTATTTCCAAATTCAATTTGTGCATTAAATCATCTAATACAATAATTTTATGACCATGTATATTGTCCAATGATCTAATATCGTATATGCCTTCATGAAATTGAATAACATCTTTATATTCCTTAAATTTTTCCTGATAAACATTATAACACCATATTATTTTACAGGGGTTTGTTCAAAAATCTCCATTTCCTTTAAAATATTTAATAATAGAAAGGTTTTACCACATCCTGTCGGCCCTGCTACAAGACATGTAGCCGGACTTCGGAACGTAAATTTCTCCACATCCATACTCGTCAAGTGAATAATGAATAATGAGATTAATTAAAGCAGTAAAGCAGTAAAGCAGTAAAACAAAACCTTACTAATCCCCTTGTTGCTAAGCAACAGCTCTATTGATTTACTGATTTACTGCTTTAAGATCTGTAAAGTATATGTTTTTAATAAAATTCCGTACAATTTTAGTAAAATAAAATGTTTATATAACAGACACTGCGTGTGTTTTTCTTACATTACAATTTTTAAATAAAAAGTATTAAAACAAAAATAAAAATAGAAATAAATATAATAATAATAAAAATAATAAAAATAATAATAAATAAAAAGTAATAAAACAAAAATAAAAAATATAAAAGAAAACATAATGTTAATAAATATATGAGTTAAAGCAGTAAAGCAGTAAAACAAAAGCCTACTAATCCCTTTGTTGCTAGGCAACAGCGTTATTGATTTACTGTTTTACTGCTTTAAGGTATGTAATGTATATGACATAATGTTAATAAATATATGAGTTAAAGCAGTAAAGCAGTAAAGCAGTAAAACAAAGCCTTACTAATCCCTCTGTTGTTAGGCAATTGAGCTATTGATTTACTGTTTTACTGCTTTAAGGTCTGTAAAGTATATGTTTTTAATAAAAAATGTTTAAGTATGAAGTAAAAATGAATGACTCATAGTATATTTGAAAATAAATTCTTTGAATAGTTTACATTGATATCATATTTATCGTTCGCGCAACGCGGAAATATTGCGCCTGCGGGCGCACGCGGCGGGCGGGAACGCGGGAACGCGGCGGGCGGGTTCGTCTGCCTTCGCGCGGAGGGCGCATGCTGCGCCCTGGTGGTCCACTTATGACCTAGGGGAAGACATCAATATTAGCTCTGC
Organism: Trachelipus rathkii; assembly: GCA_015478945.1. Lineage (NCBI taxonomy): Eukaryota > Metazoa > Arthropoda > Malacostraca > Isopoda > Trachelipodidae > Trachelipus > Trachelipus rathkii. Next base: position 6,121 of record JABUQX010135613.1, read on the forward strand.
TTTATGATGTAGGGCAGAGTAGGCTAGAAAAGGTTAACTCATAGTAGGAAGCATCCTAGCAACTTATAATATACACCAATCGAATCCTCATACCTTATAACATAGGGGTAGACACCAATATTAGTGCTATTCTATGATCAGGGTAGGCTAGAAAAAGCTAACTCATAGTAGGAAGCATCCTAGCAACTTGTAATATACACCATTCGATTCCTCATACCTTATAACCTAGGGGTAGATACCCACTTTAGGGCTATTCTAGGCTCAGGGAAGCTAGAAAAGCGAAAGTGGCACTCGAGTTGGCACTATCGGCCTCACGGCACTATGGCACTTACTTGACACTCATTTTCACTTGCTAGGCAGTCATTGGTACTCATTGGCACTCACCTGGCACTCACCTGGCACTCATAGAATACTCATAGAACACTAATAGAACACCCCTAGATACTCCTTACGGTGATTGGGAACCATCAAAATGTACTGAACCATCAAAATGTACTGAACCATCAATAATGCTGAGTCATCAAAGATGACACCAACAAAGATGAACCGCCAAAGATGACGTCATCAAAGTTGAGTCATCAATAATGCTGAGTCATCAAAGTTGAGCCATCAAAGTTAAAGGGCAACAAAGTTGAGGCATCAAAGTTGAGGCATCAAAGTTGAGGCATCAAAGTTGAGGCATCAATGCTGAGGCATCAAAGTTGAGGCATCAAAAGCTGAGGTAATAAGATATCGAGTGTGTGTGTGCGTGTGTGTGTATCTGTGTGTGAGTGTAAGCGTAAGTGTAAGTGTCTATAGGTGAGTGTAAGTGTCTATGGGTAAGTGTAAGTGTCTAGGGGTGAGTGTAAGTGTGTATAAGTAACCTAGCAGGTGTGCGTGTGTGTGTATACGTAGCCATGTGTGTGTGTGTATACGTAGCCATGTGTTTGTGCGTGTGTGTAGGTGTAGGTGTGAGGGTGGATGGAAATAAGTTAGGACAGGTCCATACAGGACAGGTACCTACATGACCTCATGTTAGGGGTTACCTCTGCAAGGTAAGGACGGCAGGTACCACCATGAAATATTTATGACCATAATCCCTCACAGACATACAAGAATGGTCTTTAATTTCAGGTCTTGATACCGGTATCCAAGGAGCCCGAGGAAATATCAAGGTCAAAAACATCAAAAAGGGGGCTACGCCCCTAAAGGGGGTCAAATGGGGGCCAAAACTAAGGGGAGGCACGTACGACGGTTGCTTCGCAACCGTCTGGCGTACCCCTTCTCCGAAGGGGTGACAAAAATTGGGGTTGGCCAAAAATTAGGGTGCCAAAAAGCTAGGGTATCAAAATCCTAGGGTATATATATATACACAGGGCAACCGGAAAGCCCTTGTTACTACTAACGTCTTACATATGAAGTAAAGGTTATTGATGAAAACTTCTTCCATGGACCAAAAGATCTTGAAGCGTCATTCGAAATGGTTGTTAGTGAAGTTGTTCATGCTGTATTAAAAGACTTAGAATATGATAGTACACGTATGAGGGTTGGAATCAATTTCACGTTCGGCGATGGCCAGGCACCTGATAGGAAATATTATGTCAACATCAGTTATAGAGATATATTAGACAATATTGCGGTGAAAGAGATGATGAGACGCTTAGAAGGTTCGAATCCTTCAGTTTTACAGTAATCACCTTTTCCTTTTGCTATCATGAACACAGTAGCTACTACTTTGAATTTGGTAAAGGTAGCCTTGTCGCCTGACTGGAATGAACCTTCCAGGATTTCCAGGATTTCCAGGATTTCCAGCGGCCTCCAATATCACACTTTAACTACGGCGATATATCAAACGAATGTTATTAATAATTTTCTTTCGATTATACTTTTCAATGTAAAAAGTCAACCAGAGCAGGTAGAAAGACGATTTAAACATCGATATAGGGGTAGAAAACATCGATAAATCGATTGAAACCATTAAAAATGATCTACCGATCATTTAAAACCTTCTAGGAACCAAAAAAAACCCTTTGGGGGCTAAGCCCTATTTTTTGGGTAAAACCTTTGAGTTCAGGTTCAAAACCTCTGAAATCGGTCTTCCAGACCTTACATTTGGTCTCACCGCCCTTAAAAACACTAACCTTGACACGTCAAGCTTGAAAAACCGGATGTTGCAAAATGTTGCTTTGCAACATGTGCAACTTCCGGTTGCAACTTCCGGAAGCCGGTTTGGCCGTCAGTTGTGCCCTCCTTACTACTAATGGGTATAAGTCAAACAGTTGAGTAACCAGATAATTGCTCTAAATAAAACATGTTTATCTCGTTGAATTATGTATATCATGAAAATTTTATAAGAATCGAATGAATATTAAACAAATTGAAAAAAAACGACAACCTGCCCTTAACTGCTAGCTATATAGGAAAATGATTAAGCTATATTTTAGCTTTTTATATGAAAATGATTAAGCTATTCTAGCTATATCTAACTACAACTAGAAGGCTCTAGTAGGCTCTAAAGAATATGTTTTCTAAAAAAATATGCTTTCTAGGAATAACAGGCTTTCTAACAAGGAAAATAGATAATAAAATATGAAACTGTAAAGCAGGAAAATGAATGACTATCTAAATAAACTTTCTTGTTTCTAGAACAAGTACCATATAAGTAACAGAAGATAAGCAGAGGTTCTAATTTCCATTTACAACTAATTTCTAATATTTTGCATTATTGCAACATTTTAACAGCATTTTACTTCGCTGTTAGTTCTCTAATAATAATAATAATAATAATAATAATAATAATAATAATAATAATAATAATAATAATAATAATAATAATAATAATAATAATAATAATAATAATAATAATAATCTCTTATATGATAATAAGAACGATAACGAAAATACCAGTAATGGTATAATAATAATAATAATAATAATAATAATAATAATAATAATAATAATAATAATAATAATAATAATAATAATAATAATAATAATAATAATAATAATAATAATAATAATAATAATAATAATAATAATAATAATAATAATAATAATAATAATAATAATAATAATAGGCTCTCAGAGGCTTTTAATCTGCTGTAATAAATAAATCAGCCTTAACATGCTCTAATAAATATATAAATAAAATTTGTGAAAATATTTATAGGCTTCAAAATGGAGTATTTATAGACTTCTACAATAAAGTATTTATACTCTAATATAAAATAGTAATATCTTAAATATCTCTATTTTTGTTCTACGGCTGTAATTTCAATTTATAAAAATTATGAATTAATATTGATGACGAATCAATATAAATGTGGAAGTGGGTCAATCTGACAATGCTTCAGGATTGATAGCAAAATTAACCTTGAAATAAACAATAAACATGACGCCAGCTATTTATAGATGAGAAATAACAATCAGGAAAAAAAGCATTCTTATTTAAAATTATATACTATATGAAAATGTTGATTATTTATAATAATTAATTATATAAGAGTTTGATATAAACATTATAACACTTTAAATGATTTGTTAACAAAATGTAAAATGACTGCTACTTTGATAAATTTCTGGATATATATATATATTATATATATATATATATATATATATATATATAACCATAATATATATATATATATAGCAACCAACCTTATATAACATATATGTAACTATATATATGTAACAACAACAGCATATATAAACCCTGCTCGCTGCTGCTGATTTAATAATATGTATTATATAGTATGTATATCATATAATATAACTTAATATAATATATGTATATATATATATATATGTATATATATTGCTACCACTGTATAATAATATATATATATACCAACTATATGTAGCCTTAACCAATAGCCAATAGCCAGCAATAATATATATG
>JABUQX010135613.1:12500-18529 GCA_015478945.1 Trachelipus rathkii
ATATATATAATTGCAATAGTTATATAAATGTTAGAAATGAATTTGCAGTTGAATATATTGACAATATTTAAATACAAACATATATTAAAAAGCATGGATGTACATTTTAAATGGAAAATAAGGTAAAAAGAAATAAAAAGTAATTTTAAAGAAAATGAAAATTGGTGTGAAATTTAATTATTATATATAAATGAAATGAGTTGTAAAGACACGTTTTTGGTACATTTTGTACTTTTTATTGAGTGGTTGGAGGGTTTGGAGTGTTGATATAAATCACTCTATTATTATTATTATTATTATTATTATTATTATTATTATTATTATTATTATTATTATTATTTAAAAACATGAAAAAATCTTAAATTTTCTTCTCAATTTTTAGATCTCGGACTTTGCTTTGTTTGAAAATAGGAAGTCGTTATTTGTCACCGACATGCTACATCGTCTATTTGAGCAGCTTAAAGTTGATAGCAATATTTCTGATACCGATTACATGATTATAATCACTTTTTCAGAAACTGGAGCAGTGATTTGATGATTTAAATGTTAAGTTGCCGATAGCGCTCACTTTTTGTGAAACAGGAAAAGTAAGGTATGTATTTTTATACTTCTTTTTATGCCTTTAGCGGTGGAAAAATATGTATTCTTATATCTCACATCCCTTTTGCTATTGCTGCGGTTGCGGTTGCGGTAATTATGTAGTTTTAAGGTACTCCAATACCCAAAATTAAATATCTTGTGGAGTATTTGCAATAAATGTTTTTTTCTAGTTTCCACATTTATTTTTGTTAGTGGAATGTTAATTCTTGCAAACCAAATAGATCTCCTATCACAACATTTGCTAGGGAGTCTCTTAATTGACCTAGGAAAGAACGAGAGAGAATAGTACGAGAGGGCACTGAAAACGAAGAACAGAGAGATCGACGAAAACACGAGAAAGAACAGGTGGTGAATGGCAACAACGACTGGACAAGTGTCGCCATTTATGCAGCCTGGCTAAGCTGCAATTATTTGAGTAACTTTGTATCGTTATAAAGCTATCATAAAGTAATTATAGATTATATAGACGATAAGGAGTGTAGTGAACGTGAAGAATATAAGTACTAGCAATAGGGTTCGAAAGTATTCCTTAAATGATGGGGATTGATTGGTGAGAGCAAAGCAAGGGTGCGTTCAGAGAGTGGTAAAAGGATGTGTGGATCAATATTTACATTGAACAAATGATTGGATGAGAAAAGAATTCCTTAAATGATACAAATCTTTCATCGGATGTGCTAGGAGGGTAATGGAGGATTTAATAGGAGAAGCTGTCATTATGCTGTTAGTGGTAGGCTTCTGAATGGAGAATAAAAATTATGTAATAACGATACCGTTAAGGTGTGGAAAAGAATTAGAGGGAGTGAAGTGATTAGTTTCAATGTAATACAGCGTTATGTTCTGGTTGTTCATTTGTTAGTAGATGGGATTAATGAAGAAGTTAGAGGGGGGTGGCAAGGGAAAAGGTATTAAAATAATGGAATGGAAGAAAGAGAGTGAAGGGTGCCCTATCTGTTAAATGCGGATGATTTGGTTTTGTGTGGCGAATCTTTAGAGAATTGAGATGGATTGGCAGAATGTTTTGGTTGGGCTGAGTAGGAGCTTCAGGTTTGAAAGTAAACATAGATAGAGTAAGGTTATGGTTTTGAGTGAGGATAGTCTCAGGTGATGAAGTTGTGACTGATGTGAGACACTGGAAACAAGGTTTGAGTTTAAAATACTTAGATATATGTTAGATGAAAGGGAACAGATGGTGCAGTGTAGCAGAAAAGTTGTGAATGGTAGTAAGGTGGCTGGAGTCATTAAATCCTTGGTGGATGTAAAGGGAGTTTGAGCGTGCTAGGGTCTTACATGAAGGTATGATATTACCTGTGTTAATGCATAGTAGTAAAACCTATGGTCTGGAATAAGAGGATAAGAGGATCTAAAGAGTACAATGTGTTAGCATGGACATCTTACAGGTGATGTTTATGGTTGAGAAGAATTGATAAAATGAGGATATGAACGCATTCAGGAGTTGTGTGGTTGAAGAAAGCAGTAAATGAGAGAGTAATGGAAGTACCTGAGATAGTTTGGTCCATGTGAGAGAGGATGGGATGATAGTCAGCTTGGTTAAGCGGATGTATAGTCGGTAGTGTGTTGGGGAATCGACCGGCTGGAGACCAAAGAAAAAGTGATTGAGTCAGTAAAGGAATGGAGGGCAGAGGCGAGAAGACATTGTACTTTAGATCTTACCTCTTATTCCAGACCAGTTCACTATTATACATTTACACAGGTATCAACTTACCCTCATGTAAAGTCGCCTTTACAATCCACCAAGATTTAATTGTAGCGCAGCCAACTTCCTCCATTCCAACTCAGATAATTGTTCCAGTTGCTTTTCATCAAACATATAGAATAAATATTTTAAAATAATAATTGAGCTCGAAAAAGAAAAAGAAAAAAGAAAAGAAACCGTCTCGAAATGAAATGAATCTTTGCGAGGGGACTGTCCATCACTCACACACCATAAGACTATACTCTTATCTAGTTTTACTTTCAAACCCCTCTCTTAACACCCCCTTATATATAATATATATATAGATATGATATATATAATAGGTATAATATAATATATAATATATATATATATATATATAAATAATATATATAATATATATAATATATATATAATATTATATAATATATATTTCTGTTCTTTCTTATCTTTCACTATTTCCAGAATTGCGGGGTAAGGTGCTGTAACAAGCCATCGAAAAGAAAAGCAGTAGGAGAACGTGACAAAAGTCGAAAAGAACGCCCAGCCTTACGGCCCCTCTGGTAACATTAATTAAGTGAGGAGCTCGTACACAGACAGAAAATTACCACGCCTAGAGCATCATGGGAACCAGGGCGACGGACGCCTCACTATGGTAAAATCGTCAATGTAAGGGTTCATCCCCTGGCCCCAGGTGGCAAACCCATACAAAACCCAGCATTCTCTCCAGTATATAGCACCTTTATCTCGCCTCTGCCAAACTCACATTTCCTCTCCTTCAGGACATTTCAGTCACCGACTCAATCCACCTCTCTTCGGCTCTCCCAGCCGGATCGGTTTCCGCAAACACACTCACGCACTATATCAACCGCTTAACAACCATACTATCATTCATCCTTATCAACATGACCAAGCCATCTAACATATCTTTCATTATTCTCTCATTTACCCCTTTCTTCACACCACACCACTCTCAAATACGGTTCATATCCTCTCTTTATCATTCTTCTCACGTAGAGGAGACAAACACAGCAGACCAGAAGTGTAAGGATGAGAAGAATCTCACCTAGAACACCCTAAGATTGTCATTCTGGGAACACATTGAACTTTAGATCTATACTTCTTATTCAGACCAGAAGTAGGTCTCACTACCATAACAATAACACAGGGTAAACAACATACCCATCATGTAAGACCCATAGACACTCCAAGACTAGGTCCCTTTGCATTCACAAACGATTTAAATTGCACCAGCCACCTTCCTTGCCATTCAGCGAAACTTTTCCTACTAAAGGACTCGTGCGTCCGTGTTCCCTTCTCCAAATCCAACATATACCGCTAATATTTAAGCTCGACACTTTTCTAAAGAGACTTGCTCCACGGTCATCATATACATCAACTTACGACTGGGGAGGAGTGCTCAACTCACAGACCGTAACATTACTCTTATCCACGGTTTACTTTCAAGCCCCTCTTCACACCCCACCCTTGCAAGATCTCTCTATCAAATCGCTACTCAAACTCTCTTTCAGATTCGCCACACGAACCAAATCATCCGGATCTAATAGGTAGGGCGAACCCTCCACTCACTCCCATTCTCCACCATTCTATGACACCATTTCCACTGCCATCCCACTCAATTTCTTTCATAACCGCCATCCATATACAAATTGAATAACCAAGGAGACATAACAAGACAACCCTGTCTTACTCCGCTATTAATCCTAAACCAATTCACCATTGACACATTTATTCTTACACAGCCTTCACTATCGTCATACATACTTTTGAATTCAATTCAGAAGCCTAGCACACCAACACCATTATATCACTAACACCTGGCCATAGAACGCTTCCCTATTAATCTATCATACGCCTGTTGTGCCGATCTTTAACCTAAAATAAATTTAATTCTATAGATTCCCTCATTTTCTGAATCAATTTGTTTCAATGTAAAAGATTTGATACCACACATCCTTCGTATCCACTCTAAACGCACGCCTTGTTTCTTTCCACCAATCCGTCCATCAGTCACTCCGACGCACCCTCTTTCGAAACCGCAAAAATACCAGGCATATACCTTCCTACTAACATCAATATAACTTTTCCCTATATTTCTAAAGGTTCCCCCCTTTTCTCCCCTTAACCCTTATACAAGGCGACTATTACCAGGGGATACGGCTCTTCTCCATCCTTGGGAAACTATAATCCCTACACATAATACAGCTTTATTACACAACTGCCAAATAATCAATCATCACCATCTCGGGCCTCCGAGCTCTTGATCAAATGTTCAGCAACAAGGTAATTATCATCTACTACCCTGCAGATTTACCATTCTTCACACTTTCTCACCCTAACCCATTACGCGTCTTCATAAGTTATCTAGTGTCTGGACCGAAAAATACCTATTCCTTCTGGCACCATCAAAACGGGCAATACACGCTTCCACAAACACCGAGGAGGGATCAATCATTCTGGAGGTTAATATTGTGCAGATTTACGAAGTGTTCTTTTCCATCACTTCCCTCACATCCCATTTCATCAGTGTGTTACAAACAGGCACCATCCATTCAGTATTCTAAGCAGGATTCCCTTATTCTATTCTTGAACTTTCGGGCTTCCCTTCCAGAAAGCTTCCTATTTCCTTGTTATGTTTGTCCTCATTCATCCTCCTCAAAGACTGTCATTTTACTCTTTGTTTTCTCAACTAAGTTATACACCTGTTAGGTAATTTCTTTTTTCTCCTTATAGTAATTCCAAGCATCTTGTCTTTTGGAATCTTTCAATCATTTGGGCTTGTAGTACATATCAACCACGACTATCTTTTTTACCTTTAACCGCTTTCAATGCACGATCTTCATTCCCCATTCGACTGGTAACTATTCTTCTTCCTGACTTCTTAGCACATCACACCTTCCTTTGACTACTAACAAAACTTCCTTCATTTGTGCCCCCAGATTTGCTCAGAATCAACTTGTTCACATTCAACCGTTTTACTAGCGAGAGCTCTTACAATACTTATCCTTATTATCTTGGCACACTGTTACTGCTCAGCTTTAATTTTACTACATTCCTTTCGGGTATTCAGCATTGTCTGACCATCCAAGGGCCCCACTAAACTTAATTTACATAGAACAACCCATATGGATTGCCGAATATATCCATTCCTAACCCTAACTGGGGATTTTAACATCCCAACACATACTTCAACATCTCCTTCTTCACCCAACACTAAATTCAATATCATAACTTTACACTCGGGATACGGGCGTCATCTACCGTACACGCAACTCTAGTTATAGCTTATGGAACTGACTTGTGTGTTTAAAGAAAATAATTGTACGTACACACATACCGTCTACTCTCACAGAAATCAACTCACCTTCTACCATTGCTCATTTTCTGCACCGCCACCGGACCAAAACACCTGTTATACATCCTTTTTTGATAACCTATCCAACCATTCAGGTCCCCCAAACTATCAATCTGAAGCTCCTACTCACCCTAATTTCATTAGTTTAACGATACTATTATATCTTTATTTTATATATATATATATATATATTATTATATAATGATATTTAAGGTCATTTCCTAAAATTAGAAGATTTGACATGGATTTGGATGTATAGAGTTGAATTGCTGGGAATCAACCGCTTGTAGACAAAGAAAAAGTGAATCGAGTCGGTAAAGGAATGTGAGTTTGGCAGAGGTGGGAATAAAGGTGCATAAT
>JABUQX010135614.1:2500-5000 GCA_015478945.1 Trachelipus rathkii
GTAGTAGTAGTAGTAGTAGTAGTAGTAGTAGTAGTAGTAGTAGTAGTAGTAGTAGTAGTAGTAGTAGTTGTAAACAAAGCAACTGATAAATTTTGTTTTTATTGCACCACCGCAATAGCAACCGTAACCGCAACCGCAACCGCGGTTGTTGAAAAATTTAGGAGCCGTAAAAAAAACCGCAACCGTAGTTATATAAAAATTCAGCTTCGCTCCATCAATACTACTAAAGCAGAAAAACACCTGAAAACGTCATTTTAAAGGTAAGAAAAGCTGAGGTTTACTTTTAATTTGGTAAAGATTGACTAAAAATTAAGAAAATTTTATTCATTTAAAGGGGTGAGTAAAGCCTGGACCAGCAGGGACCAAAAATTAAGTCCGGCCATGTTTGTTTTGGTCCTTCTTGAAGCTATATATATATATATATATATATATATACAGATATATATATATACAGTCTATATATATATATATAAAAAATAGTATATATATATATATATATATATATATATATATATATATATATATATATATATATATATATATATATATATATATATATATATATTATTATATATTAGCGCAAAGATGTTATATTGTTATTATTATTACATATATTATATTATTATTACATATATATTATTATTATATGTTATATATATATGTTATATTATTGTTATATATTACATATTACTATTAAGCATACAGTCCATATCAGTCCATACAGTCCATATTATACAGTCCATATATATATATATATATTACATTATTACTGTTATGCTATATATACATATTAAGTTAAGTTATTATAAGAGCATATGGCTATAAGGTTGTTATATTATTACATATTAGTTATTATTATATATATTATTATTATTATTATTATTATTATTAACATTATTATACATATATATATTATTATTATATATTGTATAATTATAAATTATACAATTATTATTGTAAATATATATTAAATTATAAATTATTATTACAAATTATTATATACATTATTGTTGCAAATATTATTACATAATATATATTATACATATTGTTATGTTATTATTATTATTATATATTATTATTATATTATATATATATATATATTATTTATATATATATATATATTATTATTACATATATTATTATTGTTATTATATATATATAAGATTACATATATATATATATATTACTATATATATATATATATATATATATATATATATATATATATATATATATATATATATGTATATATATATAGCATAAAGATACGCGACTTAAACCTATGAAAGAGTGCTCTATTCAATAGGAATAAGGACCGCCTATGGCAGGACAGATACCTCAGATGACTTAAGTCGCGTATCTTTTTAGCTCATCGTTTGGTCAAGTGGTAACACGCTTGGCATACCGTTCGCGAGGGCCCGGGATCTAATCCTGGTAAGTGAAGAATCACTCAAGGAGTTATTTTATATATATATATATATATATATATATATATATATATATATATATATAAATATATATAGATATATATATATATATATATTTAGAAGATATATATATATATATATATATATATATATATATCAGAGGCGACTCCTGCACTCGTGCTCAGCACGAGTTAACATTATAGAAACGATCTATTTTTGCAAATTTCGTGATGTTACGTTAAAATTCTCTTATTTTTTTGCGAAAGTTGGTCAAATAAATGAAATTATTATGCAAAATTAAAACGAAAAAGGTAAGAATAACCGCTATTAAATAACGCTTTTAACCCATTAAAAATGGCGGCAGTTCATGCCCATATCGGATGGCGGAGACGGCATCTGTGAATTTAGATTGATTTTAAATATTAAAGTTAATCCTGGATCGAACTATAGAAAATGTTAGAAAAGAAAAACGGCTTGTGGAAGGAAGAACTCCATTTAATATATATATATAGAGAGCAGAGTATATATATATATATATATATATATATATATATATGTTAAGATATATAGTATATATAGCAGCATATAGCAGAAAGAGCAGCAGCAGCATATATAAAGAAGTGTATATATGCTATATATATATATATATATATTTATATATATATATATATATATATATATATATTTATTTATATATATATATATATTTATATTTTTAAAAAAATATATATATATATATATATATATATATATATATATATATATATATATATTACATATATTTCATATATATATATATATATATTATTGCTATTATATATATATATATATATAAGAAGTAAAGAAGTTATTAGCATATATATATATATATATATATATATATATATATATATATATATATATATATATATATGCCGACCCTAGCCCATTGTTCAACTATAATTCCCCTATGTCCAATACCAATACTCTCCCCTCAGTGTTGGAAGTACGCACATGTCCAACCTGTTCCGAAAAAAAAGGAAGCCGCCCTGATCCTTCTAACTATCGCCCTATAGCTCTCACTTGTATTCCCC
>JABUQX010135614.1:17500-18557 GCA_015478945.1 Trachelipus rathkii
TATGATGATATGGATGTGGTCAAAGTTTAGATCAGTTTGTGTTGATCATTGGAGTTTGGTATGTAAGTGTTATGTCTGTCTATGTGAAAGTTTGGTTGATTTGGGATGGAGTTCTGGTTTGGCTGTTTGAATTGTTTAGAATGTTTAAATTTTCGATAAATGATGTGTCCTCCTCTATGGTCTGCTTTTTGGGGGTTGTACCATGTAGGGTGGTGAGAATTGAAGTCTACTCAAATTATGAGATTTGGAAGGCGGTTGATGTCGGTGAGATTTTGTGTGTAGTTTTTAAGGCAGTGTTGAGAGGTGTGAGGGATGTATAGGTTTATTAGGTTGTGTGGCATTTTATTTATCATTGTTGTAAAAGATTGTATTTTGATGGTGTTGTCATTTAATACCGCTGTGGTTTTCAAGGTGGTGTTTGTATATGATAGTGAGTTGTGTATGAGAGTTAGTAATGCGTTTGTTTGGGATTTGAGGTGTGAAAATGGCATTGTAACAGTAGAATTTAGGTTCTGGTTCGGTAGGTGGGCTTGTTGTATCAAGGCAAGGCTATGTGTATGTTGCATTGTTTTAAGATGTCTTCTATTTCTTTGTTTTTGTTGTAGAGTCCGTTTGTGTTGAATTGTAATATGTCTATGTTGTGTGTTTGTTCGTGTGTTGTGTGTGTTGTGAGGGTTATTGTGGGTGGGGTGCAGACTTGAAAAATCCAGTTTTGTTTTGAAGGGGAGAGCGTGGTGAAAGGTGAGCAGTATTTGTGTATCCACTGCTCACATCTATTGCAACGTCTGGATTTTATTTTTACTATTTTATTAAATATTGGGCATTGATAAATTCCAGGTCCAGGATTTGTTTCTTTATCCACGGCATTTAGAAAGAAGGCTGAGGAATATGCCAGGAAGCATGCATCAGGGTAAGAAAAAGGAGAAATAAAGTAGTTGAGTGGTAAAGAGTCCTGAGATGATCTCGCCGAGGATGCTCTGAAGCAAGCGGAGGCGCATAAAAGCTGCTGCAGAAACCACACAATTTCTTGTGGGTGGGGATTGAGAGAATCTTAAAG
>JABUQX010135615.1:0-39866 GCA_015478945.1 Trachelipus rathkii
CAGTGTACTTCCGTTCAATTTTGGAAGGCGGTGTTAACCGTTTCGCATTTATCGTAGAGCAACTTTCAGCGTTTTTCATTGCGCCGCTTCATATATATATGATATATATATATATATATATATATATATATATATATAAATATATATATATATATATATATATATATATATATATATATATATATATATATATATATATATATATATATATATATATATATATATATATATATATATATATATATTATATATATATATATATATATATATATATATATATATATATATATAACTTATATATATATATATATATATATATATATATATATAGGCTAGTATAGGAAACAGTGGTGCCACCCCACCTCTGTTCGCTCTGAGGGTCTGCAGGAACTTTTACCGAAAAGACTAAAGGATTACACAATTGAAGCCTTCAGGAAAACCTGGAGTGAGCGAGTTCCGGGTGAATAGAATAAATATGGTCTTCACGACTTTACCAAAGGTTTTATCTTTAATGTCTCTCTAGCCGAGTGGTTGAGTAACGACTTCCCATGCTAGAGTGTGTAGTTTGAATACTGGTACCATCGTTCCTTTTTAAGAGAGAAAAATTGAAGAACTTGATGAGTTTTATGAAAAAAAATAAATTTTTTTATTTCTCCTATAATAAATAGGGAAATAAAAATGAATAAAAATAAAAAGAAAGTCGTTTTTTCATGAAATAATTATATTTGTGAGATGGATGATTATGATAGAACAAACGGAGCTAACTTCTATAATTTTAGATAAAGAACAATTTTCAAGAAGAACAAAAGATTTAGAAGAAAAATTAGCTCCTTTTTTAAAATCAAAGCTTAAATTTGAGAAAGATGAAAATTCAAAATTGAATTATAATAAAAAAATCTATAATAATATGGCAAGATCTGAAAATGAGCAAAATCCAAAATTGACTTATAATAAAAAAATCTATAACAAAATGACAACTTGCAGGATCTATAATACAACTATTAAAAATTTTAAAATTCAGGAAAAAAGTAATAAACATAAGAGGAATACAAATCATTCAATTCTTAATATGAATTTTTTTGATGACTTGAATAATAAAAAGAAACTTATAACACGAAAATTTTGTTCTTTATGTAATAAAAGTGTTATAAATCTTAAAATTCATGAGAAAAGTAAAATTCATCAAAGAAATTTAATTCATTGTGATTATAAAAATTGTCGTAAAGGAATTGAAAATAATTTTAAAGCCTATTGTTATACAAATATAAAGATGATTGATCCAAAAGAATTTATTAATAATATGATGAAAATGATAGAAATTAAAATTCTTGAACAAAATTGGAAAAATTTAAAACTAAGTTTATCACTTCATGTTGAATTTTATAAAGATTTACATGACGGAAGAACATCAATAATTTCAAACTGGTTCAACAGTGGAACTATGACAAGCATAACTGATATGACTCAAATAAAAGAGATTGTACTTGAAATGATTAATAAAATTGAAGAAAAAATATGTAAATTTACAAAAGAAGGATCAGGATGGATCATCAATAAACTTCTAGATTTTGAAATAAAAGTAGCTAAATATAAACCACTGAGAGCTTCTTCGTATATTGAAACTCCATCAAAATATAAGAACCCAAAATTTGGATTAATAAATATTCAAAACAAAAAGGACAATGAATGTTTTAAATGGTGTATAGCCAGATCTGATTGTTTAGATGAAGGTCATAATAATAATAGAATATCTAATAGAGTAAAGCTAGAATCAGAAAAATATAATTGGAAAGGAATAGAATTCCCAGTTAAACTAAATCAGATTAATAAATTTGAAAATCAGAATGATGTGTCCGTTAACGTATTTGGACTAGATGAAAAAGAAATATTATATCCTTTAAGAATTACTAAAGTTGAGAAAACTAAACATGTTGATTTACTTTTAATATCAAATGATAAAAATACACATTATTTACTAATGAAAGATTTGAGTCCATTTATAAATAAGAAGCATGAAAATAAAACGTATCCATGTCGATTCTGTTTACATAGTTTTTATAAAAAAGAATTATTAGATAATCATTTACCAGAATGTAGTATTCATAAACCTGTAAGAATGGACTGAAGGTCAAGTTCAATTTAAATTGTATTATAAACAATTCAGACACCCATTTGTTATTTATGCAGATTTTGAAAGCACCTTACAAAAAATACATACGAGTCAACCAAACCCTAATGAATCCTATACCATTAACTTACAGAAACATCAACCAAACAGCTGGTGTTGTTATACGAAATGTGATATCGATGAATATTCAAAATTTGAAATATATGAAGGTAAAGAAGCATCTAAAACGTTTGTAGAATATTTAATTTCAGAATCAAAAAGGATTTATAAATTACTGAAAGTAAACAAACCCATGAACTTAACTTCAGAAGAAAAAATGAATCATGAAAATGCTAATCGTTGTTATGTATGTAGAAAAGAATATACACCATCAGATTTCAAAGTAAGAGACCATAATCATTTAACAGGAGAATATAGAGGACCTGCTCATAGAAGTTGTAATTTACAAATTCGAAATCCTAAATTTATCCTGATAATAATAATGCATAATTTATCTAAATACGATGCTCATTTATTCATTAAAGAATTTGGACAAACTGACGGTGAATTAAAAGCAATTCCTCAAACGGATGAAACTTATATAAGTTTCAGTCAGTTTATAAAAGTTGATGAAGGAATAATCTCAACAAGCATGGAGTTGAGGTTCCTCGATAGTTTTAGATTTATGTCGTCGTCCCTAGCTAAGCTGGCATCAAATTTAGAAAATGAAAATTTAAAGAATTTATACAAATATTATCAAGATGAACAGTTTCAGCTACTAAAACGTAAAGGAATTTATCCATACGACTGGATGGATGATATAGCAAAATTTAATCATGAAAAATTGCCTAAAAAAGAGAAATTTTATAATATTTTGAATAATGAAGATATAACAAACGGGGACTACAAACATGCACAGACTATCTGGACAAAATTTAATTGTAAATATTTAAAGATTACCATATGTTATACTTACAATCTGATACCTTATTATTAGCGGATGTGTTTGAAAACTTTAGAACAACTTGTTTAGATACTTATAAATTAGATCCAGCACGTTATTTTACATCTCCAGGGTTATCTTGGGATGCATTATTAAAAGAAACGAAAGTAAAATTAGATTTATTAAAAGATCCGGATATGTTGTTAATGATAGAAAAGGGGATTAGAGGAGGAATCAGTACTATAACACATAGATATGCAAAAGCTAATAATCCATATATTCAAGAAAGTTATGATAAAAATAAACCGCATAGTTATATCACTTATTTAGATGCTAATAATTTGTATGGTTGGGCAATGTCTCAGTATTTGCCTACAGGAAATTTTAAATGGATGAAAAACATTAACGATTTTGATGTTTTGGATATCAGGGATGAATCTAAAAAAGGATATATTTTAGAAGTTGATTTGGAATATCCTAAAGAACTACACAATTTACATAACGATTACCCCTTAGCAGCAGAAAATATAAAGTTAGATAAAGTTTCAAAATTAGTTCCAAACTTGAATAATAAAGAAAAATATATCATACACTATAGAAATTTAAAACAGTGTTTGAATTTAGGATTGAAACTAACGAAAATACATAGAATATTGGAATTTGATCAGAGCGATTGGATGAAATCATACATTGATCTTAACACGAGAAAGAGAAAGGAAGCGAAGAACGAATTTGAAAAAGATTTCTATAAATTAATGAACAACTCGGTGTTTGGTAAAACGATGGAAAACATAAGAAATAGAGTTGATGTACGATTAGTTAAAAATGAAGAGCAAGCTCAAAAATTAGTAAATAAACCAAATTTTGAATCATTTAAAATATTCTCAGAAAATTTAATAGCTTGTCATATGAAAAAACTAAACTAAGATTTGATAAACCTATCTATGTAGGAATGTCTATTTTAGAGTTAAGTAAAACTTTAATGTATAACTTTCATTATAATCATATAAAAAATAAATATAATGAAAAGCAAAATTATTGTTTACAGATACAGATTCATTATGCTATTATGTAGAAACGAATGATATATATAAAGATATGAAAAGGAATATAAAACTGTTCGATACATCTGATTATCCAAAAGAGCATAAATTATATTCAGAAAAAAATAAAAAGGTATTAGGTAAAATGAAAGATGAAACAGCTGGAAAACTGATAACAGAATTTGTAGGACTAAGAGCAAAATTATATGCTTATAAAACATTAGAAAATAAAGAAATTAAAAAAGCTAAGGGAGTAAAGAAAAGCGTTATCAATCAAACGATTAACATTGATGACTATAAAAAAGTATTATTTATGGAAGAAACTCTATATAGGAAACTAAATTTAATACGAAGTAAAAAACATGATTTGTATACCACACAAGTCAATAAAATAGCCTTATCGAGAAATGATGATAAACGATATATATTAGAAAATAATATAAACACATTAGCTTTAGGACATTATATAATAAGTTAGTTGGCGCCAACATTTTAGTTGTAAGTAGTTTTAAGTTAGGTTTAAGAAAAAAACAAAAAATTAAAAAAATATTGCATGTTAGTTGTAAGTAGTTTTAAGTTAGGTTTAAGAAAAAAGCAAAAAAATAAAAAAAATTAGATAAAACTAAAAATTTTTTTTTGCTTTAAACGTAAAAAAAGAGAGAGACCCCCCTTTGAAAAACCTAAAAATACTAAATATAGTTTGACGCGTCGTCAAAATAGCGACGCATTAGATCAGGGTCAGTATTTAAAAAACCTAAAAATTTTAAATATAGTTTGTTATTATTTTTTCTCTATAATAAATAATGGAAAACATTTCTATCCATTGGAAAGATGAGAAGAGCAAAAATAATCAAGAATATCATTTCTTTTCACCATCTCCTAATTGTAGAATTTTTATTATTGGTGAGTCGGGATGCGGTAAAACGAATTTACTACTAAGAATGTTACTTATGGATACGTGGTTAGATTATAATAATTTATTTGTTTTTGGAAAGTCTTTACACCAGCCAGAATATAAATTAATAAAATCAGGATTTGATAAAGGATATAATAAAAGCGAAGTTCTTGAATTATTGGAGAAAGGAGGAGGTGATATCGATTCATTTATTAGAAATCTACCTAGAAAGAATAAAAAATCGAAATATAAGGTAGAATATTATGAAGATTCTTCCAAAATTTTAGACCCGAAAGATGTTAATACTAAGAAGAAAAATTTATTTGTATTTGATGATATAATGAATGATTCAAATCAAAGTAAAGCTGAAGATTATTATACGAGAGGAAGACATAATAATACAAGCTCAATTTATATTAGCCAAAACTATTTTAAACTTCCTCGTCAAACAATACGATCCAATGCTAATGTATTTATATTGTTCTCATTGCCTATAAAAGATTTAGTTAATATTTTTAATGATTTCATTTCAAAAGATATGACGTGGGAAGAATTTCGTAATTATTGTGAAACTGTTTGGAAAGAACCATTTGGTTACATTGTTATAAATAAAAAATTACCACCAGGAGAGGGAAGATATCAAGCTAATTTTGACTCTATATATGTACCTAAAAAGTTTTTTCCTCTTAAATAAATGTATATTTACAATACAACTCGAAAAGTACATAAAGAAAATTTCTTTGAGACTAATTCAATAAACTTAACCCTTGAAAATCAAAAATATATTAATGAATTGAAATTATTTTTAAAGACGAAAACTGGTTCAGGATTGTTAAATTCGGCGTTGAAGAAACTCCCTTTACCAGAAATGCATTTAAATTTACCTAATAATGTTCCATCGGAAAATATTGAAAACGGATCGTTCAGGAATACAGGAAAATATTCATATTGCGGTCCAGGTACGAAAGTACAAAAAAGATTAAAAGAAGGATATAATGGTGTTAACAGTTTAGATAAGGCCTGTAAACAACATGATATAAATTATTTAAAACATAAAAATACGAAAGAGAGAAATGCGGCAGATGATCTATTAGCAAAACAAGCGAGTGAAATTGCGTTAGATCCTAATGAACCAGAGTACGTTAGAAAAGATGCGAGATTAGTCACAGGTCTTATGGGAATGAAATCAAGATTAGGAATGGGTTTATCATCAAAAAACGGGTTAAAGAGCTCGCGAAATCGGGCTCTGAAAAATTGAGAGAATTATATTATAATCCTAAAACTGGATACTCTGGAATCAACGACTTAGTACGAAAAAGCGGGTTATCTTCTAAGATAGTTAAGGACTGGCTAGATCATCAAAACGTTTACACATTGCATAAACCGATAAGACATAAATTTTCAACGAGAAGAGTGGTGGTCTCTAGTGTTGATGATCAATGGCAAGCTGATTTAGTAGACATGCAAAAATATAAATCTCAGAATAAAAATATAAATTACGTATTAACAGTTATAGATATATTCAGTAAATACGCTTGGGCTACTCCTATTAAAAAGAAAACTGGAAATGATATCGCAGAGGCATTTCAAAATATATTTAAGGAAAGAATTCCTAGAAAAATACATACGGATAAAGGACTCGAATTCATAAATAAACCAACTCAAGAGCTATTTAGAAAACATAGAATACATTGGTTCGCTACAGAGAATGAAACGAAAGCTCAAGTAGTAGAAAGATTTAACAGAACTTTAAAATCTAAAATGTGGAAATATTTTACAGAAAACAAAACAAAGAAATGGATTGATATTCTCTCTGATTTAGTAAAAAATTATAATACAAGTTCTCATAGAAGTATTAAAATGACTCCTGAACAAGGATCTCTTGAGAAGAATAGTAAAGTTGTGTATGAAAATTTATTTCCTCCTACTAAGTCTAAACTTAGGAAACCAAAATTTAACCTTGGTGATAGAGTAAGAATCAGCAGAAAATATAAAGATTTTAGAAAAGGTTATCTTCCAAACTTTACAGAAGAAATATTTATTATATCTGAAGTATTGAAAACAAATCCTATAACATAAAATAAGAGACATGAGTGATGAAGAGATTATTGGAAGTTTTTATGAACAAGAAATGGTGAAATATGAAAGTGAATTATACGAGGTTGAAAAAATATTAAAAAGAAAAAAAGAGAAAATATTAGTTAAATGGAAAGGATACAATACAACATCTTGGATAAAAGAAAAAGACTTAACGGAAATATAGAACGTGAAACGGTAAACAGCTAAACATCAAACATCAAACAGTTAAACATCAAACATCAAACAGTTAAACATCTAACCGTTTCGCGTTCCGTTTTACATAGGATATCTGTTTCGTAAAGCCGTTTAACTGTTTGATGTTTAACTGTTTGATGTTTGATGTTTAACTGTTTGATGTTTGATGTTTTTTTCTCTATAATAAATGGCATATGTTAATATTAAAGAAAAATCTGATTTAGTAAATATTAGAAAGAAACTTCAGAAAAGATTTTTAAATGAGAAATTAGGTGAACAAGATATCTATCAAGAAAATATTAAACTACTACAACCATTAATTGAACCGATTAAGGATATAACTACGCATCAAAAAGAAATACTTCAAACTCAACCAACACTACCAGCTCTTACTTCACGTCAAGTTCCTTTAGCTATTGAAGATGTACCAGCATCACCTAGTACTCCTGGATATGATTTAGGAAAAATATCAGAAAAATATTTGAAAGGAATATTTTCTTATGGTAAATATGACAACGCATTCGGTATTAAAGCGATTGAAGGAAGTGTAGATTTTAAATTAGGTAATAAAATAGTTAAAATTGTTGGTAATAATTTAATTATTGATGGCCATCAATATATAGGTACTGAAGGTTTATGGAAACTTTTAACCTTGAAAAAACCTGGAGAAGTTTCTAAAAATGATTATGATAATTATAAGAAAATAATGCTTCAAACTAAGGCGTTTTTAAAGGATGGTGGAACTAGTATTAAAGCGAATAGGGGTAATAAATATAAGATCTTTATTAAACCAATATATAATGAATATCAATTGCTTGAAGACATAAAGAAAAGAGCATCAGAAATACGTCAGAGAGCAAGAACACCAAGAAGAAGCAGTGTTGGAGACACTCCTCGAAGAACTAGTGTAGGAGACGTACCTGAAATATCAGGTACGTCTCCTACACTAGCCAGATCCTAATGAGCTTGTTAATAAACATAGAATATTATTTTCAGAAATTCAATCGGGTAATACTAACGTTTTTAATGAGTTACAAGCTATTAATGATGAACTGTTAAGATTAGGTATATTTGATACAGATATAATAAAATCTTTAAATAACTTTTTTCTCTATAATAAATGAGCATTGTGTTATCTAGTAATACATCTGATTTCAAATATAATTTTTACCCTTCTTTAAAATTAGAAAAGGGTAAAACACATGAAATAGCATTATTAAATATAAATACGTATAATTCAGTACCAAATATTGATGAATCAAATAATAAATTTGCATATGAATATAACGGTAAAATTTTTGAAATATTATTTCCAACAGGAGCTTATGAAATTAAAGCGATTAATAATTACATTCAAGAACATCTTGTTAAAAATAAGCATTCAGAAGCAT
Source organism: Trachelipus rathkii (assembly GCA_015478945.1). Taxonomy (NCBI): domain Eukaryota; kingdom Metazoa; phylum Arthropoda; class Malacostraca; order Isopoda; family Trachelipodidae; genus Trachelipus; species Trachelipus rathkii. The sequence continues at coordinate 8,654 of JABUQX010135615.1, forward strand.
TCAGTATTGAAGCAAACCACATAACTATGAAATGTATTATTCATGTTAGAAAGGCTAATTTTATTATATATTTCAATGAAAAGTCATTTAAAAATCTTTTAGGATTTAGTAGGATGCTATTGAAGGCATTGGAAAACATGAAAGTGAAAACATTGTTAATATTTCACCAGTAAATTCTATCTTAGTTAATTGTGATATTATAGAAGGTTCTTATCTTAATGGACATCAAAAACCAATTTTGTATAGTTTCTTTCCCGATGTTCCTCCCGGTTATAAAATAAATGAGAGACCTAATACAGTAGTATATCTACCGATAACAATTCCAACTATTAATTTAATTCATATTTGGCTTACTGATCAATATCATAAACCGTTAAATCTTCGAGGAGAAGAAATAACTATTCGATTACATTTAAAATCAACATAAACTTTTTTTCTCTATAATAAATGGAGTATAATTTAAATTGGAAGGAATCATCAGAAATAGATGATTCAATTAAAAGATTTGAATATCAAGAATATGAACCTTATACAGGAGTTGATTTAAATACACCTAGTGATATAAGAATATCAGTTCAAAATCAGGATGAATTTTTACTACCTTCTAGAAGTTATATTTATATCGAGGGATCTTTAAAAAAAGATGGATCAACATTTGAAAAAGATCAACCTGGAACTGGAACTGGAGCAGGAAAAGAATTATATATAAATTTAATTAATAACGGAATCATGTATTTATTTTCAAGAGTTGAATATCAACTTGGAAATAAAAGCATGGAAGAATATCCAAATCCTGGACAAGCATCAACTATGAAAGGACTTTTAACATATCCTCTCAATTATTTAGAAGGTATGAATTTTATGTGGTCACCTGATAAATGTGATAAAGTATGTCCAAAAATTAATAATTCTGGATATGTGGAGAGACACAAATACTTATTTAAGAACTCATCGGGGAATTTTAGTGTAGCTATTCCGTTAAGTCATATATTTGGATTTTGTGAAAATTATGATAAGGTAATTTATGGCATAAAACATCAGCTTACATTAAGAAGGAAAGAAGATGATAATGATGTTATATTAAAATCGTCAGATAAAAACGATGATGGTACTTATAAAGTTCCTGATGGTAAAATTATTTTATCGAGAATAGTATGGAGAATCCCACACGTAACACTTACAGATGAATATTCAATAAAACTGTATAAAGATATTCAAAATAAAGTTACTTTAAATATTAATTTTTTGAATAGACAGTGTGAATCTATAGAAGTAAATCAAGGACAACAACAATTCGATTGGAGATTAAATGTTACAGCCGGATCTGAGAAACCTCGATTTATAATTTTAGCTTTTCAAGAAACAAATGGTGATAATCAAATTATGAATAGAGGTATATTTAATCATTGTAATATAACTAACGCTTTTGTTCAGTTAAATAGCGAAAGATATCCAGAAATGGATCTTCGACTTGATTTTAATGAGAATTATTATACAACCGCTTATAAAATGCTATCAGATTATTCTAATCATATACTTAATAAAGAAAATTGTTCTATTAGTTTGATAGAATATCAAAATTTGTATCCATTGCTAGTATTTGATGTAAGTAGACAATCTGAAAAAATAAAAAATTCAGTTACAGATATTAAAATAAGAGCAACTTTTAAGAAAAATATATCAAAACCTACAAAGGCTTATGCATTAGTATTATCAGATCGACTTGTGAAACTACAATCTGATGGAAATAAAATGAATATCGCTTTTTAATTTTTTCTCTTAAATAAATGAGGTATTATTGTATTCATTGTAGAAAAATAACAAATACTGAAAATGTTCAAAAGGTTATGACAAATAAAAGTAGCATGCTTAGAGGTACATGCTCAGAGTGTGGAAGAGTAAAAACTCAATTTACTTCTAATAAAATATAAAAATTATAAAAAAATATAAAATTAAATATAAAAAATTATAATAATTATAAGAAGGTTGAGGGCCGTTTTGGTCCCCAACCTTTACAAATTCCGATAAAATTACCCTAAATATAAAGAGGTGGGGCAACTGCCTTTTTACTAAAAATATGAAATAATATTTTCACACTCGATAAGGCTGGTCACTAAATTATAAATTATTAAAATAAAAAAGGAAAAATTATATATAAAATTTTATATATAATAACTTTTTCTTCTTAAATAAATGATGTACTTACAACGATATGAAAGTATATCTTACACTCAAACCAGGTAAAGAAGTTAAACAACGCAGTAAATAAAAAATCTTCTATATCATTTAGAATTAATCCGAAGGATAAGGGAAACATATCTCTTCTTATAACTCCAACTCAAAGAGCTAAATTTTTAAAAGGTATACCATTTAATTTAAAATTAAGCATATCACAAGTAACAGCCTTGGCAAAACATGGAGGATTTTTAATAACACTTCCAACATTACTAGCAGCTGCAAGTGCAATCGGTTCTCTTGCTGGTGGAGCTAGCGCTATTGCTAAAACTGTAAATGATAAAAAACGGCACAAAAGCAATTAGAAGAGACTAGAAGGCATAACCTTCAAATGGAAAAAAAGAAAACAAATGGAAAAGGTCTTTTTTTAAAACCATACCCTCGTCAAAAAACTGGCGAGGGTTTATTTTTCAAACCATACAAAAGTTGAATATTCCGATGAAAGCGTTGAGTCAATACGATCTTATGAAATATGTTAATGAACTTAAAATTCCAAACTTTGAAGGAATTTATATGAGAGATGCTCTTCCAAAAAAATCTAATAAAAAGGAATGTGGAATCTTAAATTTGGATTCAATTAAAGGTTCAGGAACTCATTGGACATGTTGGTTTAAGAATTGTAAAAACTTATGCTATTACTTCGATTCATTCGGTGTTCAACCTCCGACTGAATTTGAAAATTATATACAATGCGATATTGTCTATTCAACATATCAAATACAAAAATTGAATGAAGTTATATGTGGTCATTTGTGTTTATTCGTTCTTTTCGGAGTAACCGTATTGAAATTAAATTTTCACTCAATTCTACAAGAACTTTTTTTCTCTAAAATAAATGAGTGTTAATAACTTTGGTGAAGGACCTCTAACAAGAAGTGGACCACCAGGATCGCGAGGACCTCGAGGACCTCGAGGACCTCCAGGACTGTCAGGAATTGGATTTAAATATTTAGATGAGGAAGGTAATTTTGATATCGAAAATAAAAGGCTGGCAAATGCGGCTAATCCTCGAGAAGAAAACGATGTTACTACAAAAATTTATACAGATAATTTAGTGAAAGAAACAAGAAGTAAGGTTGATAAAATGTTGAAACAGACAGGAAATATGAATAAATCAATAACTGAATTACAATCTGAAGGTGATCATATTAAAAAATTTGTTGAAGAAATAAAATCTCAACTCTTTGATATACATAATAACGTTCTGTTAAAAGATGGTTTTGAAAACGTCTTAAAAACGATTAATAAACAGATTTCAACTCTTAGTGAAAATATAAATAATTTTAAAAGAAACATGTGCTTACGAAACAATAATTTTTCAAACAAATTCAAAATTAGAATCAGGAAAGTTTCCGTTCGTATTAGGAATGAAAGGACCATCTTCGAAGAAAACTGGTTATGTTATGCCATATGAAGGATTTATAGATACAATTACATTGGCATCTCTAGATGAAGATCGATTTATTTCAGTGAAGTTATTTATCAATGGAGATGAATCTAAAGATTTAGATATAAATAAATATAGTGATACAGATTTTAGAATTAATAGAATAAAAAACATTCATCTTAACGAAGGAGATATCATAAATTTTCAAGCTGCAAGTGATACAACCAATGAAAAATCTATGCATACTATTCAAATGTTTCTAAAATACGATTTAGGAAATCCGAATGACCTTTCCGAAAAAGATATATTAGGAGATGAATCTATTGAGAATAAGAAAATTACGATGGATGATATATTTGAAAAGATAAAAAAATATAGAGGGGTGCCTATGGGAGAGATGGAGAAAGAAATATGGAAAAGGGAAAGAGAAAATTTGCTAAAGAAAAATGGAGATGAGGAGATGACTATTAAAATTATGATGAATACAATGTTGAGGGATATTAAAGAATGAATATAAACTATAAAATAAAATAATAAAAGATATGTATGGGGGCCCCGTAACGAGGCCCCCATACTTTTTTAAAAAATAAATATAAACTATAAAATAAAAAACAGAAAACTTTTTTTTATTGAAGAATGAATATAAACTATAAAATAAAAAACAGAAAACTTTTTTTTCTCTATAATAAATGAGTGTTAACAAATCAGAGCTATTAAAAATTTTGAACTATTCAACTGGTTACGTGCAGACTACAAAACTATCTGATTTAAATAAAGATGTGATTTATAATATTATTGAACTTAGAAAAATTAATACAAAATATGGTCTCGCAATGTTTGCAATTCTACGTGTGGGAGAGGATGAAGTAACTAATGTATTTCTTCCAAGAAGATATGTGAATGTATTGAATGATGAGGAAATTAAATTTTTCAATGAAGGTAATTGTCAAATGCAATATATTGGCAAATTAATTTTTCATAAACTTTTTTTTCTCTATAATAAATGGACACTATTCAAAATTATATCTCAAAAATTAATGAAGTATATACCGAAAGAATAAAAGAACTCTTAGAACTAGAAACCTTTACAAGTAATGATATCGAAGAATTAAAAGATCTTTTTAGACAAATTAATAACTATATAGTTATTCAAGAAGGAATAATAAAGCTAGCTGGTATTTCGATAAAAGAAGAAAATGATGACGATTCAGATGATGAAAAAATAAAAAATATGAATTACTGTGAAGTTTGTCATATTAATATTAAAAATTTGGAAACAGGGAACAACAAAACCTTTGTTTTATTAATGCAGATACTGATAGAATTAAAGAACTCCTAGATGTAAAATTCTTCAATAGAGAAAATATTGAAGAATTTGAAAATCATTTAAAAACCTTGATCGGTTACATATCCTTAGTAAAATATTTACTGAATCAAAAATAAAAGAGGAAAAATTATATTTAAAAATTTTAAATATAATTCTCATATCCTTTTTACTTGATTAAATCCCCTTTGTTAATCTCACATATTTTCTTCCACATTCCATTGTATTCATTTAATGTAATTTCTCTTTTATTAGAAACTTTCTGAAAATCAGATATATTACATTTGACACCCCTCTTATCCGTTCTGACGGTTCTGTTGCTAACACTCCTGCTGAAAAGGCTAATCTCTTTGGTCTTCTTTTTACATCTATTCCACCCTTAAGCGGCTCCCCTCCTCCTGCTTCATCCCCTCTCAGGTGTCCAATGTCTCTACCTGTCATTACTCATGATCGAGTACATGAGATACTGAGATCTATGAACATCCGGAAGGCCAGTGGCCCAGATGGCATTCCTCCTCGTGTTTTGAGGGAGTGTGCTTCTGAGCTGGCGCCTGTCCTCGTTCAACTCTACTCCCTATGCCTTAACACGAATACTTTTCCTCAATGCTGGAAGCGCGTTTTTATTCAGCCAATCCCAAAAAAAGGTAGTCGCTCTGATCCTTCTAACTATCGACCTATTGCCTTAACGTATTCTATCTAAGAGTCTTTAGGAAAGTCTCACTTAACTCCTCATTTCCTCGATCACCAGAATCATTCCTTCACTGGATCATTCAGTATGGCTTTCAGCGTTCCGAGATCAGCTTCAAGTGATATCCTTTCCTATCTAACTGATCTATGGTCTTCTGCCCTTAAGGATCATAGGGAGTCTTGTGTATTAGCATAGCGCCTCTAAAGCTTTGACAGGGTATGGCATTGCGTCCTTTCTCTCAGCTTCCTTCCTTTTCAGTTTCCTCCTTCCTTTGCCATCTTGTCTAGTTTTCTTAGTCGTTCCATTTTCAGCTCTTGTTGATGGGCAGCCTCTTTATACTGCCCAGCCAGTGGTGTTCCTCAGGGTTCTGTTTTATCTCCAACTTTATTCCTACTTTTCATCAACGATCTTCTTAGCTGCACTTCTAACTCTGTTCACTCTTATGCCGATGACTCAACTCTCCATTCTTCTACTCATTTCAAATCTGCTCCCTCTTTTGCATCTAGAGTTGCCTCTCGTCTATAGCTTTCTGATTCAATTCTTGCCGATCTGGTCAGGATTTCTCAGTAGGGTAACTGCAATCTTGTAAAATTCTACTCTTTGAAAACTCAACTTCTTCATATCTCCCTCTCTAAAATACCTCGCAACTTTCCTATCCCTTTTGATGGCTCTAATGTCTTACCCATAAACAACATAAACATTCTAGGACTAAACATAAATAGTGAATTGTCTTGGAGACCTCACATCACATCGGTTGCTAAAATGGCCTCAAAAAAGCTGGGAATTCTGTTCAGATTGCATGAATTTTTTTCTTCTGCTCAGATACTCCAGTTATATAAGGATCTTATCCGCCCTCGTATGTATTCCCCACATTTGGTGGATCCCAGTTCCACCCTCCTTTTTGGATAGAGTTGAAGGTGAGGCTAAGAGGATTATAAACTGTACCGTACTTTCTGACTCATTTGATCCTCTTTCTCTGCGTCGTGACATGGGTACCCTTTCTCTTTCTACCATTATTACAACGGTTCAGATGCTTGCAGGGTAAGGCTCTCGCATTCCCACCTCCCACACTGCATCGCCTCGTAACACAGAGGTGCCTTAGTTCTCTCATAGAAAATTGTGTGAATATTGGAGACTCAAGGATCACTCGTTGTGGTACTCCTTCTTTCCAGCCACATCTGTTTTGTGGAACTCCTTGCCTTTTTTTATTTCCCCCAATTTAATCTTCCTCTATTTAAGTCCGCGTCTGCGCCACCTGAGGGAATTGCATTAGGCAAGGGTCAGGGTGGATGTTACTTTCATTTATTTTTAATTTTTATTTTTCTTTATGTAATTTTTTTATTTATTTATTTTATGTATTTATTTATTTTGCCCCTCCTTTTGAAAAAGGAGCATTGCCCGTGAGTGGTGGTATCATGTAAAAAAAAAAAAAAAAAAAAAAAAATAACTGTAGTAATTTATAAATTTTAAAATGAACATTAAATAAATTTTTTCTTTTGAAATTCTTTATCTCCTGTTGAAATGTCTCTTCTAAATTATCGTTGAGATTTAATAATTTATCATAATTCTTCTTTATATCTTCATTGTTTTTGTAATATTTTTCAATAACTTTCTCTAAATATATTCTTGGTGAATATTTTAATGGTTTATTATTATTTTGTGTATATTGCGAATGAGAAGCTTCATAATAATACTTAGAATTATTATTATTTATTTCAATATTTTTTAAAAAATTACACGATTTACAATTTTCGTTAGTTTCGTGTTTGTGTAATGAACACAATATTTCCATATTTGTTTAAGAAATTTTTATTATAAGTCAATTTTGGATTTTGCTCATTCCCAGATTTTGCCATTTTTTATTTCCTTATTTATTATAAAAGAAAAAAAATATTTTATTTTCCTAAAACTTATTGAGTTCTTCAATTTTACTCTCTTTTAAATTTTCTCTATCTTTTATATTTTTTAAAATTATCTATTATAATTATTTTTCTAATAAAGCTACCTTAAAAATAATATGAAATTCGAATTCCTCGTACTCGAAAACTTATATATTAATATCTCATTTATCTTTCTATGTTAAATAGAGCCAGATATTTAACATTTAAAATTTTTTAAATATAAAAAAATCATTTAACATCCGTGGATTTTTATAAATATATTTTTATGAAGTTCTGTTTTTCAAAAATAAAAAGTCCTACAAATGATAACCTTCTAATTAATATATTTAAATGAAACTTTGTATATGATATTATTTTAATGAAGCCTATAATTTTGATTTCTTGTAAATTTTAACTAATTTCATTATCTTCTAAGTAATTAGTAAACTGCTAAAGCGAATGTCTTAACAATCATATTGAAAACTGTTTTTAATCATAGATTGAATGAAATTCTGTCAATATTATTAAGCGCTAAAAATAAAATATTTTGAACATAATAATAATTATTATTACTATTCTTATTATATTTTGCACCACCTAACATGATAATAATTATTATTACTATTCTAATATATTTTGCACCACCTAGTGCAAAGTAATGTTATCATCCTTAATATATTTTTGCACCAGTAGTGCAAAGTAACGTTATCATCTTTATTATATTTTTGCAAACCAACATTACAGTTCTCTCTTAAAAGGAACGATGGTACCAGGATTCAAACTACACACTCTAGCATGGGAAGTCGTTACTCAACCCACTCGGCTAGAGACACATTAAAGATAAAACCTTTGGTAAAGTCGTGAAGACCATATTTATTCTATTCACCCGGAACTCGCTCGCTCCAGGTTTTCCTGGAAGGGTTCTCAGGTAATCCTCTAGTTTTCGGGGGGGTTTCCCGGAAGCCCTTGGGGGCAGGAATTGGGAGGTGGGGGGAGAGTGGAGGGTAGTGTACTGGTACCATCGTTTCTATACTACTTTTATATATATATATATATATATATATATATATATATACTATATATATATATATATATATATATATATATATATATATATATATGGCAATTTTTTAGATAAGCAGGCAATAAAAAGTACTTGAACATAAAACGTACTAAAATGTTGCTAGAGATGCATAACTCGTTCCAACATTTATAATTAACGTACTGAAGCAAAATTATTTTAAAAATATATTCTTTATATATATATATATATATATATATATATATATATATATATATATATATATATATATATATATATATATATATATATATATATATATATATATATATATATATATATATAATATGTCAGTGTCTAAAGCTGACATCATGTAACTGGAGAAAGGCAGCACCTACAGTAAAACAAATTATATATTTGGAATCAGCGGGAAATATTAAGGATGTTTTTTTTTTTTTTGCATTTATTCGTCGGAAATATTTTAAAAAAATTTTATTTTCCTATTTAAGAGGCTCGAGCCGGCGTCCACCCGGGAGTCGAGGCCCCGACTCCACCATTTTGCAGTTTACACAATAAATATTCCCTTTAGTTAAAAGTAATACAAGATGTAAAGGAAGTAAAATTATTCTTTTATCAAAAGGAATACCATAGGGTAAACCACTAACGATGGCATTAGTCAGGGTCTCGGTCTCGAGTGGCCGATGGGGGGACTTCGTCCCCCTCTGTCCCCCGTCGGCTCGAGCCCCCTAAATGGGGAAAATAAATTTTTTTAAAAATATTTTCGACGAAATAAATACAAAAAAAAATAAAAATAAAATAATTAAAACCCCTCCTTAAAATTTTCCGCTGATACCAAATATATATTTTGTTTTACTGTAGTTGCTGCCGTTCTCGAGTTACATGATGTCAGCTTTAGATTCACTGTATTTGTCTGTATTATTATTATTGTGTGTGTGTGTGTGTGTGTGTGTGTGTGTGTGTGTGTGTATTGTGTGTGTGTGTGTATTATTATTATTATTATTATTTTACTACATATTTAAATTAATAAATTCATAAGTTTGAAAGAATTTTCCTTTAATAAAATTAGTGAAGCAAAATAATGTGTAAAAGAAATGACTTTCTTACAAAAAAATCGAACTCAAAATCAAAAAAGCCTCACGCTATTCTTAGCCTAGCTTAAGTAAAATAGTATTGCAAAGGTGTCAGCAAAAATAAAAAAAAGAGCAAAAAAAATCAATTGTTTATATATATATATATATATATATATATATATATATATATATATATATATATATATATATATATATATATATATATATATATATATATATATATATATATATATATATATATATATATATATATATATATATATATATATATATATATATATATATATATATATATATATATATAACTCTTTTTAATTATGAAGGCCGTCGATTCTTTTAAACGCATTCGGACAAATTTCACTTATTGAGCTTCACAGGTGATTTATAGAAAAATATTTAACACATTGAAAGAAAATTAGCAATACTCAGCAGTGGTCCCAGAGAGATTTTTTAGTTTCCCAAGAATTGATAATGAAAAATCCCAATTACAAGGAAAAAATTCCAAAATAATAAAAACCCAAAGTAAGTTTAAGAAACAATAACTTACCGATTTTTAAAAACGTCTCTTGACAAATTTCATCGTTTTCGTCTGCATAAAAATGAAGAAACTCATTTTCTTTTTGTGCTTTAATTCTTTGTTCATACCTTTTGTAAGTAGTGTCACTTTCTTTATCGCTTGTGAGTGTCTTTGTTGGTTTCAATGTAGTACACGATTTTATTATTTCTAGTTAAGCACTGTTTGCCAAAAGCCTGTCTTAACAGTTTCAACTTTTAATGTATTTGTTATTTTTGTTTTTATACAGTTCATCTTCGAGAATATTCTCTAAACACTTGCAGATGAGTTTGGCAAAACGCATAAGTTTCTCATAAAATAGGACAACAGAACAAATTTACTAATATTTAGACCGTTTTTACTGTTGCTTAGAGAATGTCGATATATTTCTTCTCCACCTTTAAATATAAAATTCAATCTTTTTAAATTACCTTAAATCTTTCAGAGTATTTCTTTTCCATATAATAATGTTATGTGAGTGAAAAAAGAATATTTTGGATTACTTAATACAGTTGAAATAATATATATTAATAATACACTGTATACCTAAAACCAAAATCACACCAGAATGAAATAAAAAAATACTGAAACTAATTTGTGTCGGAATTCGTAATGATATGAATAATAAGTTCAAACAAGAAAACAAACATAAATCTTTGGATATTCTCTAACTTAATAAACAACACTTTTAACTATATAACTAACCTAAAACCTAATCCCTAACCATAACCTAAACCTTAAACCTACCTTAACCTAACACTAACCTAACGCTAACGCCTAACCTAAAACATATAACCTAAACGCTAAACTCGCTAACTATTATAACATAACCTATACTAAACACTAAAATAATTCCTAACCTAAATCTTAAACACGCCTGCGGCGCGGGTCTGTACGGAGAAATTTTTTATGTCGTAGTCGAGCATTTAGGGCTAGTCACCCCATTTAATAATATGAGACAGAGAGAGAGAGGAGAGAGAGAGAGAGAAGAGAGAGAGAGAGAAGAGAGAGAGAAGAGAGAGAGAGAGAGAGAGAGAGAGAGAAATGATTTTAGCGATTTTGTCATTCTTTTTTATTAGTGTTGGAGATGTCACTACAATATAAATAATACTTTATCATTAACAAATGTTATATGAAGGATTTCTTTTACAAGATTTTATTATTATTATTATTATTATTATTATTATTATTATTATTATTATTATTATTATTATTATTATTATTATTATTATTATTATTATTATTATTATTTATTATTAAATTTATTTTGGGTTCTTTCTTTAATTATTATTATTAATATCATTATTATTTATTATTATTTTAATTTCAAATTAATTATAGATTATATATTATTATTTAATAAAATGATATATTATTATTTATTATATTAATATAATTATTATTAATTATTAATTATTATTAAAATTATTTATGTATATATTATTATTATATATATATTTTATTAACTCTATTATTAATTAATATATATTATTAATATTCATATATTATTATATTTAGGAATGTCCAAACATCAGGCCATATGTTGATTTTAGAAAAAATTTTGGCATTTCATTTCTTAGGTTCTAAGATTTATTTTTTGGACTTTTCGAAATTTTGCTTAATAAATAATTTTTTTAAAAAGTAATTTAACAAAAGCAAGTAGAAGACGTATTTTACAGGCGATTTCCTGAGCGGTTTATGTCCCTGATCCTGGAAGACACATTCAGAGGAGAGAAAAGTTGAGTTATTCGCAAGAGCACGAAATGGTATGTGGTTTTAGGGAGAATTTATAGATTACAAGATAATGATTAATATTGCTAATAAATTTTTAGTTAAATGATTAAAATGATCCAGGTTATATTTATAAGTTAATTGTCTTGGGTTTTGAGTATTTTTTGATGTAGAAGGGCTCTCTCCGCAATCTTACAGTCTCTGAGACTCAATACTATGCATGTATATTGCATATAATTGTTTGGAAATATTACCTATGGTTGATATATCACTGAGGAACAGCCCATTTCGTTGTCTTTAAGAGATCCTGGACTTGTTTTTTAGACATAAGTATCATTAAATGGCCTCTGAATAACGAAAAATCACACCTCCAAGTTCTATATGTCTATCACTAATCAACTTTTTTAAAGCTACATTATACCACCGGCCCACTCTCTCCCTTTTTTTGTCTCAAACTGTCCACACTACAAAAATGTGCATATAAAAAGAAGATAAAAAGGGAAAAACTGTTTCTATTTTTGAACCAAATACTCAATTTAGTATGGACGACGTTCCTACAATTATGACTGAAATCACACAAATTGCTCAACAGGTAAAAACATAATTATTATAAGTGTAAAAAATTTCGCTTTTACAGCCCTTCCTGGAGTGTTTAATGCCTGTTTGATCATTCATCGCTTGATTGCTCGCAAACAATAGTCAGCCATCATATGTAACATCCCCATTTTACCTTGATACCCGGGGCATCAAATCAAAATTCAAATCTTACGTAGGAATCGATTACACACTACTGCTCTGCTGCATTAAATCATAGACTGCACCAAGAATTTTTCGGGAAGTTTAGAAGATGGCTAGTAATAAAGATGCCAATTTAAGGCTTATGTTGGCATACAATAATTATTTATATATAATATATATATATTATAATATATATTATATATTAATATAATTATATTATATATATATAATATATATATATATATAGGGAGTTATATATATAAATATATACTATTATATAAGTCGTTTTATGATTTGAAACTAACGAACACTTCCTAGAAGATAGACAGTCAATAGATTTCAGTTGTACGGGGTTCTCTCTTCGGCCTGCTAGGATGGACCAATCAAGGTGGGATACTTCATCCTACCCTCTGTCACCCATCATTACTCGGAGCTTCCAATAAAAAATATATTTCCAGTTAGAGGGGCTCGAAGCGATAAGGAGGAGAGGGGGACGAATTCCGCCCACTTCCGTAGTCCACCTAGAAAGGCCGAGAGAAACCTCGACACTGTATATCTAATGCGGTCTACTATAGGGTGTTCGTTAGTTTTTAAAAAAAATAAGACTTAATATATATACTTATATAATATATAATAATAATATTATATATATATATATTATATATATATTAATATATAAATATATATATATTATAATATAATTATATCATATTATATTATAAGCTGTTGACTCCAGGAGCGAAATCAATAATTAAATGTTATTCGTTATTTTAATAAAATTTTAGAGGTAATTACATTAAAATTTAATTTTGGGTAATTATAACCTAAACCTAACTTAACATAACCTAACTAATTAACTTACCTAAACCGTTGATATTAATGTACGGAGGCACAACAGTCTTATAATATATATATATATATATATATATTATATAATATTAATATATATATTATATAATTAATATATATATATACTTAAGATATATATTTATTAATATATATATATATATATATATATATATATTATATATATAAATATTATATATTATATATACTATAATATATTATATATATATAAATATATAATCAAAATGAAAAACTGGTACCGCGAAAAACCGCTATACGATTCCCGCAAAATTTTTCTAATGAACAGTAACTGGACTTTTTGAATATATAATAATATATATATAATAATATTATAATATATATTATCCTTAATTTAATATATTAAATATATTTATATATATTAATAATATTAATTATATATTTAATATATAATATTATATAATATAATATATATATTATATATAATATAATAAAGTTTTGGGTTTTAAACACGCCATAAATAATGTTCTAATGACAGACTAAAACAATTGTTTGAATTATACAAAGCATCTAAGTAAACTGAAAATCAAATAAAAATAACTTTAGAATTACATTTAATTACGTTTGAAAACATTCCTGAAATATATTATTTAAATTATAATATTATATATATATTATTATATTATATATAATATAATAAATATATATATATATTATATATATGATATATATATATAATATATATTATATATAAATATATATTATAATATATATATATATATATATGGAGCCCAGGATTTGTTCATCTACGACCATATTTATTTTTATAAAAGAATTTAATGGATTCGGACAAGTTATTTTTTTAACTTTTTTAGTGTGAAGCTCATAAAAAATTGATATTAAATATACATAGTCATAAATTTTTACAATGAGGAAACTAGATAAAAAAAAAAAAAAAAAAAAATAAAAAAAAAAAAAAAAAAAATAAAAAAATATCTCCACTGACAATAGAATAGCTAGCAGGGAAAAGGAATACATTTATTTTTGGAATCCTGTAAATTTTTGGTGAAATGTAAAAAATAAAATAAAATAAAACATAAAAATATTGAAATATTTTTTATTGGGGGGGAGCTCGAGCCGGCGGGGAACATAGTATACATTACCATATAATTAATATATATTTATATATTTGTAAAGGTATTACCAATACCGGCAATGTAGGGGGCTTCGAGCCGATGGGGAACAACAAGGGGGGGCGTTTATTTCATTACAACTCCGCAGGGGAAGGGGCGGAGGAACCCCGCAGATTCAATATATTAGTTACATCCAAATACCGAAAGAGCGAGGGGTTCAGGAGACCCTCACGCAGGAGGGGGAAATAGATTCCAACCCCGTAGTTCACCGGAAGGCCGAGAGACCACCGATCCTGCCATCGGATGCGTAATACGCACTTGGGTTATTCTTATATAGTTAAAAAAAAACACAAACAAAATTTACTAGAAAAGTCTATTTATTTTAACGAGTAACGTAATAAATAGGCCTTCTACTCATATTACTAACTCATATTACTAATATATTAATCAATAATATTATTTTTTTATTTTTTTTTTATTTTTACATTTTCCCTACTAAAATTTATCCAAAAATGTAATTCTTTTCCCTGTAGCTATGTATTTATTTTTTTTTTTTTTTTTTTTATTATTTTTTTTTTTATTTTTTTTTTTTTTTTATTTTTTTTTATTTACCCGCACTAAATTGTAATTAGTCATTTCCACGCCATGTAATTCTTTTTCCCGGCAGTAGCTGTTGTATGTTTTTGAGATATGGATATGTGGCTTCTTCTAGAGGCTAATTCTTGTCAATAGACTCGTTTATAAAGTATTTTTTTTCTCTCTAATCAACTTAGTTCATAACAAGGATAATTGTTTTTCTTTAATTTTGTACTTTTTTTGAACTTCACGTATAAAATTAAATATATATTTATTTCGTATGAATTGTTACTATTTTTTCACTTAGTTAAAGCTAAAATTTTTGTTCGAAAGCATTCATTTGTCAGAAAAATAATAAATGTCGTATTGAAGTATTAAAAAAGGTCCTATATTAATATAATATATATAATATATATATATATAATATATATATATATATATATAATATATATAATTATATATATAAATAATATATTATATATATATTATATTTATATATATATATAAATATTATATATTATAATATAATTAAATATTAATATTATTTAATATATTAATATTATATATATTTATATATAATATTAATATTATATATATATTTATTAATATATATATATATATATAATATAATATATATTAATATATTACATATATATATATATAACATATATTATATATATATATTAATATATATATATAATATTATTATATATATTATATATTATAATATATATTAATATAATATATATATATATAATATATAGGTAAAGGTATAGCACAGGACTTATGATTGGTGATTTTACTGTATATCGATATATATCGATAAAGTAATTTTAAAAACAATTTTTATTTTTATGTGAATTAGACAGTTAATATTTAAAATGATAAAATAAAAAACATCAAAAAATGAGCGAAAAAGTAGCTTCACAAGTTTTTTACAAAAAAAAATTAAAACTATAAATTTATATTTTTTACTCGTTAAATTATTAGTATTTTAGCCAAGAAAATGAATGAAATGTGAGACATATACGAAAATTTGTTCAAGTGTAACTTTGAGCGGTCAACTTTTAAGTTTTTTTGCAATATTTCCAAATAATTGTGACGAATAAGAAATGCAACGCATGCAATATTGAGTCAAATTAAATTAATTTGAGAAATGGCGAAAAGTTATTTTTCTACGTGTCAAAACATGTAAACCGTGAATTGGACCGTATTGTTTTTACGACTCCGGTCAATTTTTGCTTTTTTTTTTTTTTGCTTTTTTTTATAAATATATAGTTAAATAATTACTAGTTTATAATATGATCCTAACAGTAAAATTTTAAAGAGGGTGACGGAACATTGAATTCAAAAATATAATAGGACCATGTTACGTATTTAACGACCCAGTCAGTTTCTTTTTTTTTTTTTTAACTAAAGATACCCAAATGTAAACCCGCCAAAGATGCAGGAGTGCGGGGTCTCTTCGGCCTTCCTGAGGGGAACAAACAGAGGTAAGGTACTATTTCCCCCTCCTGGGGAGGGTCTCCGGGAACCCCACGCTCTTTGGTATTTGTAGGTGTCGCGGGGGTTCCTCCGCCCTCCCTAAGGGGTATAGGAAAACTGTCCCCCCTCTTTTACTGTCCTTACCGTCGTGTTACGAGCCCCTAATTTATTTTTATTATTTTTTTTATTATTTTTTTTTTATCATATTTTTGTTCATTACCACAACGCTGATTCCAAATATGTAATATTATTTTTCTACATAATCTTCTACCTATTTTCGAAGATATTTCATTATATGAATTTTTTTTAATTTTTATTTTATTTATTTTTATTTTTTTTTTTTTTTTTATTTTTTTTTATTTATTATATAAATGGAAAGCCTTGTATAACGCTTGATTCAAATATGCTAATTGGTTTTTCTGTTAAGTTTCTTCCAAATGAATCGCAACCAGGAGAATTAGTCCATTTCCATGATTGATAATATATATATATAATATTAATATTTTATAATATTATAATATAATAAATAATATAATATATATATATATATATATATATATATATATATATATATATATATATATATATATATATTATATATAATTATATATATATATTAATATATATATATATATTAATATATATATATATATATATAATAATATAATATTATAATATATTAATTATATATTAATATAATTATAATATATATAATATATTAAATGTTGGCCTAAATATTATATACAAATATATTTCGACACAAAATATACTGCAGTATGAAATATCTTCTCAATAGCTTCTTTTTCAAAATTTCAAATGTTATCGATAATTTCAAATTATTTCGCATATTTCAAAATGTACTCGATTCGATAGTGTTAAGAAAAGTATACCCTTTGTCCATATTAGGTTATAATATATTATAATATTTATATATAAAGATATATAAATAATAATATAATATATATTTATAATATTAATATATATATTCCAAAAACGTTGTCATTATTTGTTGACAAGTTTATTAAAATTTAGTATTAAAATTAAAAGTTTGAAACATCTAAATATTTAAAGTTTAACTACATATTCTGTGTGAGATATTTGACTGAAAGACTTGTTTAAAAAGTATGTTTACAAAATATCCTAATAATGGACTTACGTTAACGAACGTTAAATCGGTAGCGTAAAAATTACCGTTGTTATAACTAATAACGAATTTAACGGTTGCCCAACTTTGGTAGCAAATCCCTTCGACATCGCCGTCTTTGCTCCTTTTCGCAAATCACATGAGCATTACTTATATTTAAATCCAACCGATTTACTAAGAAATGTGATTATCCACAATACTAGTATTTAATAAATTATTTAATTTAATAAACTATTGTATTAATTTTTTTCGATAATCGTTATTTTTTTAAATGTATATTTATTTAATTTAAAAGTCATGAAACTTAAGTATAAAAAGATTGAGACTGAATAATTTAATCAAAAACTTAAATCATTCCAGGTTTTATTATTCTTTTTTACCTAGTATATATATATATATATATAAATATATATATATTAATATATTATTTATATATATTTATTAATATAATATTATATATTATAATTAAATAATATTATATATATTATATATATATTTATATTATAATATATATATTATATATATATAATATATTATAATATAATTATATATAATATTTATAATATTATAATATATATAATATTAATAATATATATAATATATTCTTGATAACATGTATAAAATTAACTAACAGACCCGGTAGACTATGAGCAAGGTTGTATGATAGGGGCCCTGCAGTCCACCCCCCCCCCGAAATTTATACGGACTGCAATTTTTTTCAGCTGAACAAACTTAACATATTATATATATATATTATCATTAATATGGTAGAGGACAATTAATAATAGTTATACTTTTATCCTTTATATATCCGGATCTGAGGGAGTAATATCCATAATATTTTTTCAGTAAGTATCGTTTGATATAGTTTTATTGATTATCTAATTAACTTGTTGAAGTACCCTTGGGTTTTTAAGTAGAGCTAGTAGAAAATGATAAAAATAATAAGTATAAAAGTTATATTTTTAATATATTTAAGTGAAATGAAAACTTATATATTAATATTAATACTTAATATATAATATTAATATATTAAATATTATATATTAATATATTATAATATTATATAATAATATATAAGTAGCCTATATGAAAAAGCACGATTATATATGCAGAGTAAAAAAATTAATTCGAAATAGCACAATTAGACAAACACATACTGGACATCAAAAAGAAAAACTCGGGTGAAGGGATGAAAATATATATATAAACTATGAGTAATCAACTATAATTGAGAAAAACATAATATACGATTTATGTGTGAGCCAGACAAGGTCCTTGTACATTACAGGGGTTCAAGTGACTCTGGAAGATTAATATAAATTAGTAGGATTATTATCAAATAAAAAGAAAAATAAACAGTTCAGTGTAGAAAATATATTAAAATATTATATTTTAGAAAGCCTTCTTAAGGTTATCTAGAAAGCAAACACATTATGA
Source organism: Trachelipus rathkii (assembly GCA_015478945.1). NCBI lineage: Eukaryota > Metazoa > Arthropoda > Malacostraca > Isopoda > Trachelipodidae > Trachelipus > Trachelipus rathkii. The sequence continues at coordinate 27,926 of JABUQX010135615.1, forward strand.
GGATGATACCTAGGATTTTTGATAACAGAACCACTTATACTTCTAATCGATACCAACAAATATTGCAATGTATCACGAGTCCTAGTATGATACAGAATAGAAATATCTATATACAGTCACTATTAGTTATAGTTATATTATATTTTAATAATATATATGAAATATGGTATAAATATTCTAATCAATGGGAAACCATATATAACCAAAAGGAAAAAATAAGATAGATTAGAGCTATAAAATGTTTAGGGAAATATACTATAGTTGTGTCATCTTCGTTATGGAATAGAGACCTTTACGAGAATAGAACACAATTGATATTGGATAATTTCACTCGATAAATAAGCAGACACATGTATTTAATTATCTCAGAAGCAAAACATATATATAATGAGAAATATAAAGGTAAACAAAAAGATAAACAGAAAAAAATAGAAAAGAGATAAAATGGTTAGATAAAAAAAACGAGAGAAAGATTTGAAAATTAATTCTTCTACTTGAAGGAGTGTATTCGAATCATATTATATACTGAGATTATATATCCTCACACACAGAATGACTTAATTGAGGAATCTATGCGAGCTCTGCTCCAAAGCTTAATTACAAAAATGTAATAACAACTCAAATCAATAATTATATACTCAACACTAGACTAACAAATAATATAATAAAAAAAATCGTAGGAGTATCAGGACAGCGCGAACTCGCATCGAACGGGTCAAGGAGGGGGTGTTACAGACTCACAGAGCGAGGGAAGTAAATTTTTCATCACCAATCCCGCAAAGTATGAACGCAGCGAAGGAGCGGATTGGAGAACACGACGAAAGGGCTTTACAGGTAGAGGCGAGATGACTAAGTAAACACTTGATGCTATATAGAGATAACCAATCAAGAAAGCATGGGAGAAGTAATGTCAACAATGTGACACATCAAGACACATGAGGATTGGCAGGAATAGAACACCGGGAGGCAGGCGGGGGACGAGAGAGTTCAGCTGAACACTAGATACTTGCAGTTTCTGATATCATCAAACACAAAACATCATCTCGCACGACCACCGCCCCTCTGGAATGCTGCGAGCCGAGGCTTAGAGAGGCGGCGGGCACCGCTCGAGTCGCCGTATAGCGATCCTCCCTTCTCGGAGCACGCTGCCTGTCTACGGTAACCCAATATTATTGAATAGAGAGATAAAATGCACCCTCATAAATCGTCGCGCGCAAAGAATCAGGGGTCAAGTAGAACTAAGAAAGATACAAAGACATAGTTAATATACAGTGACGTTTTAAGACTTTGTCTTAAAACGTAAATCTGGTCCTATTATATTTTTGAGTATCCATAAGTACCCTTAGCAGCCCCTTCAAATTTTAAAGTTACAGGACTCGATCCTAAGGTATAGAATACATATTGCAGATTAATTCTCAATAGATCAAAAAATACTGGGGAAGTACGTAAAACAATAAAGGTACCAAAATTATTCACGTTTATACAATAGTTTGACTAACCGAAAAAAAGAACTATATATTCGCTACATTTCTCTTTAAATTAATGTCACATTCTAATTATTGCATGCGTTGCATTTCTTATTCGTCAATTAATTGATAATTTGCAAGAAGGAAATGGTGACCGCAGTAAAACGCGACCAAATTTCGCACTAGGTGCCTTTCGATCATTCTGCTAAATATAATAATTTACGGTAAAATATAAATTTATAGTTTATTTTTTTTTGTTAAAACTTTGTTATGCTACTTCTCGCTCATTTTTTGGTGTTATTTTATTTTTCTTTTTAAATTTAACTTTAATATAAATTATAAAATAAAATTGTATTTTTAAAATCTTTATCGATATATAATCGATATACAGTAAAATTAACAATCATAAGATAGGTAAGAAAAGTAACCTTTACCTATATAAATATATAATATATATATATTATATATATATAATTTATATATATATATATAATATATATATATATAATTATATACTATATATTTATATATACTATATAGTATATATATATATATATAATATATTATTTATATTATTATTTATATTATATATAATATATATATATATATATTATATATTCAATATATTATATATTTATATATTATATATATATATATAATATATATATATATGTATATATATATTATATATATATTATATATTTATTATTATATATATATAATAGACGGAACATAAACCTCTTTTACGCATGGATTTATTATTTCGCTGGACAATGATCTTTCGAGCCCGTCATGTAAGGGTAACATAATTTAAAATTCGAATAGTGTACGAAATCAATATATGTAATTCAGCCTCATTTCAAAAAAGTTACTTTAGAGAAAAACATTTCTTTTGAACCATTATTGGAGAAAAAATCCTATAATAATAAAAATTATCAGCCTCCTAGAAGAGCCCAATCCATATCTACAATCACACGCTACCTGGCCGGGAAAAATAATACGATTGCTGGAATGCTATTACAATTTGTGCGTAAAACAAAAAAAAAAAAAAATAAAATAAAATAAAAAAATAATAGCTTATAGGTTAAAATGTAATTACTTAGATTAGCTTAGTTTATGAAAGTTAAATATAAAAAAAAATTATAAAGGTAATAATTATTGTTTAATAATTATAGTAATATGAGTGAAAGCCTATTTAGAGACCTTTTTATACGTTACTCCTTAAAAATAAATAGACTTTCTATCAATTTTGTTTTGTTTTTTTTTAACTAAAGAATACCCCAAGGGTATACCGCACCCGATGGCAAGGAAGTCCGGGGTCTCTCGGCCTTTCCGGGGACTACGGGGTTTGGACTATTTCCCCCCCTCCGCCGGCGGGGGAATGGGGTCTCCGGAACCCCCCGCTCTTTGGTATTTGGGTGTCGCGGGGGTTCCTCTTGCAAGTCACGCCCTCCCCCCCGACCGGGTATGGATATAAACGATCCTCCCTACCTGTGGTTCATGACCACGTCGGCTCGAGCCACCCTAGCCATTGACCAGATGTAATACCCTTGTTACAAATAATATAAATAATATAATATAACTTGCTATATACTTGTCCCCGCGCGCTCGAGCTACTTGGAAGAGTGGTCGATAAGAACTACACAATATTTTTTATTGTCCGTGGACTTAGTTAGATTGATATGAAATCTTTTTCCCTATAGCTATTTTGTCATAACTGAAGTTAACCAAAAAACCATTGGTTACGAGGATAGAGCAAAGAAAATAGTATAATTTCCTTTTCCCTGTAAGCTAATTGAGTTAAGTATTTGTTTGGGTACCCTTTCCCCTTTTCTTTGGTTCATTATTTATATTTTTTTTTTTTTTAATGTTTTTTTTTTTTACATGTTTCCCTCCGTCATTAAAAATTTATAACTATAGTTCCAAGTATATATCAAAAATTTTTGAGATGCCTTCCACACCACTAAATAACCGTTAAAGCACCCACCATAAGCTTTGTCCCGAATTTCTCCATCAAATTTCTTTTTTATAAAATGTAAAAATGTCGGGTCGCATGACATGACCAAGTTAGAAATATCATTTATATTAAATAATGCCATATACCGTTAATATATAATATATTGGTTGTGATATTAGATTATTATTGTATGAATATTATGATAGTGATATTTTATTATTATATATATAGTAGAGTGGTTATGGATAATATAGTAATAAGGATTATTTTAAATATATATTTATGAATGTTTTCAAACGGTAGATTAACATAATTTGTTCAAAGTTAATTTATTCTGTTTTTCCAGTTCTTTCTGACCACTCGATTAAAGTAACTCACACAATTGTTTTAATTCTTCTATTAGACATTAAATTATGTGGTGTTAAAACCCCAACTTTTAATATATATTATATATATATGATTTATATATTATTATAATATATATATATATTATTAATATAATATTTATATTTATTATTATTTATTATAATAATATATATATTAGTTATTATTTATTATTATATATAATATATAATAGTATATTTTCAAGTCCTATGTTTCTGTATAACCAGAGGTCAGAGACAAATCTCCTCGCCCCGGGCCGCGAATCCCCGAACATACAGACGGTTTTTCAGCGATACACCCGGTTGTGTTGGAGTTATATGGGGGTATGTTTTTTCTTTATTATAATTTGTGTATATTTATATTAATTATATATATAATATTATATATATTATATATATATAATATTTATATTATTTATTATATATATATAATATATAATATATATAATATATAATATTTGATTAATTTTCACTACAGACAAACAGCGTCCAGGTCTTAGTCATACATAAGGCTTATGTGTAGTATATTAATTATAATTAAAAAAATTTATGTGTAAAAATGGTTATTAAATAAAAATATTAATTATTTTATCATAATGCAGTCTAAGCGTCTCTAGAGTGCTGATATGGGTAAAAGGAAGATATAATTTATAATACCGGGTATTTATACTTACCTACTTATTACCTATACTTACTATAAATCATATCACTATATCACTCGTGGTTTATGAATTTAAACCTAAACGGAACCCTATAGTAGAACAGCATGTAAGATATCAGTTGTCGAGGTTACGCTCGGACACTTAGGTGTGAGACCGGGAGGGGGAATGTCCGGTCCCCTTGCTGTACCTATCGGTCGGCCACTAATGGAAAATATTGTTTGTTTATTGGGCTCAGATGATGGGATGACAGAGGGAGGGATAAAGTTCCCCGTTGTCCACCACTAGAGGCATTAGAGAACCCCGAGCACTGAAATCTATGCTGTCCTATCATAGGGGTGTTCGTAGATTCAATCATAAAACGATTTAATATAATAGTCACTAATATATTATATATATTTATTTATTAATGTATATAATATATATATATTAAATAGATAATGATATATATATATATATATTATCTAATATTTTGGGTTGCAATAGCCTTAAATTGCCATTTACTGCCATTTGCGTGAATTCGCGCCGAAAATATCTGGTGGCAGCAGCTTATGAGCAGAGCAGGTGGTGGGGGATCCGATTTCCCAAACAAAGGGAAAATTTGCAATCCTGATGGAGCCCGGTATCAAGTAAATCGGGAAATGTCTAGATGCTGATATTGTTGGAGCACTAAGCGAGATGTTTAAAGATTAAACACTTCCAGGAAGGCTTGTATAGCGAAATTTATTAGCACGTTAATTATTTTCAGACGAAATTTAAGCTGCAGATAATATATGGTAACTTTGGTGTGAGAGATAAACTTATTTGTGATCATGTTATATTTGTAAGTTTTCTTTATCTTCTTTAATGCAATTTGTATTACATATAGAGACCAAAGAAAGGGTGATAGCTGATAGCATTAAAAATTGAAGTGAAGACAAAAACTGGAGGTTATTTCTTATTCAGAGCCAATGTGTCAAACAGTCACAGATTAAACAACGAAATGGCTTTTCCCAGTGATAATCCACCATAGTATTCAAACATTTTGCAATATTACATGCATCGTATGAAGTCCAGAGACTGAAGATTGCGGAGGCCTTCTACATCAAATTTGACGTAATTTAATAACTTTAATTAAACGATTATCATTTTAAACTTAAGAATTAGATTTAGTCTTGTAATTAGAGTCCAATCACACCCATTCGTTGCGAACACTTTTCTCTGAGGTATGTTCTCCAGTACATGGGACTAAAACGGTCAGGAAATGCTGTTAAATACGTCTTTACTTGCGTTGTAAAATTTTTTAAAGAAAATATTTTAAGAGTATAAATAATGTCCAAAATAATAGATTACCTCTAAGAAATGAAATGCAAAATTTTCTAAAATCAAAGGCTGATGTTTGAATTCCTAAATCATATATAATATATAATATAATAATAAATAATAAATAATATAATAATAATATAATAATAATTAATAATATAATAATATACTAATACTAATAATTACTATAATAATATAATAAATGATATAATATAATATATAATAATAATATATATAATAATAATATAATAATGATATTAATAATAAAATAAAATTTCCAAAAATAATAATAATAATAATAATAACTAATAATAATAATATAATAAATAATAATATTAATAATAAATATATAATAAATATAATAAAATATAATAATAAAATCTTGTAAAAGACATCCTTTAAATAACTGTGATTATTCCACTAAAAGTATTATTTATATTGTAGTGACATCTCCAACACTAATTAAAAAGAATGACAAAATTACCATCTCCATTCACTTCGAGATTTTCTTCATCTCTCTCTTCTCCTCACCTCCTCTCTTCCCGCCCCACCGCCTTCGTCTCTCTCATCTCTGGCTCTCGTGGCTCTCTCTCTCTCTCTGTTCACTCTTCTTCATTAATATAATGGGGGACTACCAATGCTCGCACGTACTAAAAAATTCCCAGTACAGGCCGCGAGTCGCAGCGTAGTGGTTAGGTATTGGTTTGTTAGTTAATTGTCATTAGTTTAAGGTTAGGTAGGGTTAGGATTAGGATTAGGTTAAGAGTAGTTAGGTTAGGTTAGGTTGGTATAGGTTAGGTTAGGATTGGTTAGGTTATTAGATTAGTTTTTGTTGGATTCGTTAGAGGAACCTAATACATTATTTTTTTTTTGTTCCCGAATTATTCCAAATCATTTTCAATTCTGCATAAATTAAAATGCACGACACGAGGATGATATTGAAAGATTATATAAATATATAATATAATATATATATTTATATAATATATATAATATTATATATATTATATATATATATATTTATATACCTCCTATGACTTCACTATATTTATATTTGAGAGTTAACAGAGGCAAACGCAGTTTGCTAAATTATTTACTAGTAGGAGGCCTTTATTATGAAATTTTGAGGATTCAATTAGAGGATCACTCCAAAGGCTGAACGTTAAGAGAATTACTTAAATCAAACTGCGATTTATATATAGTTTGTTGAGCTTCGATTCCTAGAGACCGAACCTCTTTCAGGATAGATACATCACGTCCTATACACCTAACACTTTGAAAAAGCCAAAAACTTACTTCCGCTTATGTACCCTAGCTTCAGAGAGTTATGGCTATTTGACTTCTTTTTTCAAAAAATTGCTGTGGGCACCTCACCGCAATACTTATCTTTTGTATTGTTGCACATGTTTCGAGTATCGCCTTTTTGTTTTATACTTAATTTGACAAACTTAATGTCCAACAGGGTTTCACGTGAAGTTCTTCACGTTCTCGCTTGTGTAAATTTATTAGGCATGTGACTCTGGGATGTCCATTTGGGTTATGTTATGGTGATTAATAGGAGGTGGGGGATTAGTTACAGGGAAAGATTTTGATTGTCTGTAGAATGGTCAGTTTTGTGTGATGAGAGCGAGGGCGTTTAAAGAATGATGCGGCTTTTCCAATGTAAAATCAATCTTTGCAGCGGATTATAGACACATTGGAAAGAGTTTCGTAGGAGGCGCGGGGGCGTTGATGAAATGTATGCGTTTAAGGGTTTTTTTAAGAGGGAAGATATCAGAGGAGTGTAACGATAAGTTTTTCTGGAAAATATTTTTAACGTGTTGCGAATAATTGAGGTAGACGGAGAAAGAGTTATCATATTAAGAGCGTTACTGGGAGGATTGTAGTGTTTTTGTTTCCCTTTTTAAGGCGTTATGGATGATGCCCTGAGTAGGATGAAGTTTTTTGAAAGTTGGAAGCGTTAGAAAGTACTGAGTTAATGGAAAATAGGAGGAGAGCGGAAAGACGTAGAAAAAGGGAGAAAGAGTGACATTTACGTGTTTTAGATATCGCGAAATGTAAAGGGTTGGATGTGCTTTTCTGTATAGTGCTTGGTATATGAGCGTGACACCATCCAGAGTACCAAACGGTAAGAACGTGAAGTGTTCATAGTGTTATGTTGGGTTGGATGTGTTTTGAATTATAATTTTAATTTAATATTTTCTTTAAATAATACTCAAGGTCTATAGCATGGGTCCTCTTCCCACCTCTCTTAGCACTCTCTTCATGGATATCGAATCTACTACATCGTCCTACCTCTTCTTCCTAGGTCTCAAATCCGGTACTCGCTTATGTATGATGATCATCTTCGCTGACTGTTCACGCTACTCACAAAATCACCCTCAATCTTATCCTTAAGCTTCATAAACACTATCCCCCAACTTAAATCTCACTATTTGAATCTTCAAATCAATCCTTACCGTATTACTGGATACTCTATACTTGGTCCACTCTAATATTTCAATATCACATTTACAGGAAAACTAATCTCCCAACCCTTCTACCATAACTGGTTCGCCTCAAACAATAATCTAACATAAAAATTGGGCTGTACCTACACCTTTTCCCTTTTCTTACGTGTTCCCTATGCCTCCTCCTATCTTCAATCTGGACTCAACTCTTCTATACCTCCCTACTTCACACAACTTACTTAATCCATCACTCACATTCAGTGACAATAAAGCCTTAAAAAGGCACACCAAACGGGACACAATACCCATGGTAACGCGGCTCCTTAATGTATAACTCTTATCCTATCGATACTCAAATTTCCTTTCTCAACCAGCGTTTAGAAGTATTTTTTCCCGAAGAAAGCTTCCTACGTTTCACACTTACAATTTGCTGAATGATCTTCCTCCTCTAACAAATACCTTAACCCACACATCCTCAACCGGGTCGCCTCGCTACGGAACTCTCCCAATGTGTCTTTATACAATTCCCCTGACAAGAAATTGATAATTCCTTTACAGAGGTTGAGAGAAACCGCATCAATACTTAAACGCTCGCTCTCCCCCTCTATCAATCTAAAAAACAGTCCATACTAACAATGAACACACCAAAGTTTGGTGGGTACTACACTTCATCGCTCCAACGTTCTACCAAGTGGGTACCTATACATTAACCCCAAATTTGGGTGGGAATCTTACTTCATTCAGCAACGTTCCAAAAGTGGGTAACTCGACAGTGAGAACCATTATTTGTATATTAATCAAAATAGATTTCTAGAATACAAAGCAAACAAGCAGCGATTACACCCATTGACAAAATACAATAATTTCTGAGCAACCAAATTTAAAAATCAAATTATCTCAAACTTTGAAATATCTAACCCTAGCTTAATATATTTTTTGCTTTTCAAATGTTAGTTTATAATATCACTTTGAAGAGTTCAGCTCTAGGAAACGAATGCTAAAAAAAAAAAACTAATTTATTTATTTAAATATATTAAAATAGCTTTTAAATTAATAATTTCTATTAACTTCAAAAAATATATCTATACTAATATTGATGTACCTATCAAATTTCAATAAAGGGATAGAGGCCCTCACCTCGGAATAATATTTATATATTAAATATATATATAATTAGTATTATATATATTTAATATATATATATATAAAAATAATTATATATATATTATATATTTATTATATATATTTATTATATTATGTAATCTAAATATAATATATATAATATAATATAATAATTATAGTTATATATGTATATATAGTGTTTTTACATATTTATATATATATATTATATGAATATATAATATTATTATAGTAAATATAAGAGGTATTTTATTACTATAAATATAATATAAATATAAATATATATAATATATACATATAATTTATATATATATAATTATAATGATAATAATATAATATAATATTAGTAGTGAGGTAATCTCCTACTTACTCACTCCATATATCATATATATACTACCCTATCATCACTACATTCTATCAGGTATGATATATAAATCATCCACGCTCCTCAGGTGATGCGTCGGCTACATCGGTAAACAAGTTTGAAGAAAAGCTCCCTTTCTTGCTGTCCATTTTCATTACTCTTAAGTGAAATTATCGTCGCAGCAGATATCTACCCCTAGGCATCTTCACGACGACTGTGTGCGACAACCCTCACCTGCTGGCTCATCTCCGTCACATGTCTTTCATCCCTGGCTTCAGGCCCACAACCTCAAAAAAAACACACATTCACCTCCTAATCGTGCACCTTCTCCTAATAGCCTCTGCCCAAAACTACACAATTCCTCGTTCGTTGTAATATAAGATTAAAGATAGACCTCATTGAGGAAAATGTGTTACTTATTTTACTAACCAAATATCTGTGAAGCCTTAAATAAAGATTCTTTGACTCTTAGAAAAGAGTATAAAGTTAGCTTAGGCTACCAGTAAAAGTATGCATGTTTTCAAATTATTCTTAATGATTTTAAAGGTAAAAGCTGATTCTCTAAAATTCACTGAACTTCTAATTTAATATATATATTATATATAATAATTATATATATATATATAGATATATAAATAATATATATATATATATATATATATTATATATATTAATATTTATAATTTATATTATAATATAAATATATTATATATATATATATTTGATGAGTTAGTATATAATATATATAAATAATATATATATATCAAGTATATATATATATAATAATATAATATGTATAGTAGTATATTATATTATATAATTATGTATGATATATTATATTATATATATTATATATATATTTATATAGTTATATATATATATTATTATATTTATAAAATTATTATATATATATATAAATTTAATATATATATATATATATATATTAGTAAATTAAAAGAATTATAGAAATTAGTTATATCCTTTAAATTCATTAGAGTAATTTGTATGCTTTTACTGTTTACCCCCAACCTAACTATAACTTAACTATTCCTAACTTGCATAACTTTAACATACTTGACGTCACGTATTTAAGCGTAATATAACGTAACGTAGCAGTAATCCCAGTAATATAACCTACCTAAGGCCTAACTAAACATAAACGTACCTAACCTAGAATTTTCGCGGAAATATCTTGAAGAATTAAAGAGATTTTTGTGGTATTCAAAAATTGGTCACCAAATATCTAATATATATATCAGGTAGTATATAGTAGGTTGTGAGTCATAATCTATATATTAATATATATATATAATATAATATAATATATATATAATTTATCACTATATAATACCGTATATATAATATATATATAATAATATGGATATAGAGTATATATATAGTATAGTAGTTACTATAATATATATCCCTAATAATATAATATGAATCTGAAATCCTTTTTTTACATAAGCCTATTTAAGAAAATAAAAAAACATTTTGCATATAAATCTTTAAAGGGTAAATATGCAATGGCAACACGAACATCTGTATGCTGTGATTCCACCCACCCCGAATGTGGGGTTCCCGCCCCACGCCCGGACTGTGAGATGCTTAAAAAAAGTATAAAATGTTGCTTCAGGAATATAAGGCCTATTAAAATTAAAAAAAAAGGACATCTAAATTTTAAAATAGTTATATATGAAATTTGATATCTCAACTATCTTTCAGTGTTCATTTCGAAATAACATTTTAATTTTTCATTTGGTTATAAATCAGTTCACATATTTAATTTCGGAAAAATCAGAGAGAGAGAGTAGAGTAGAGAGAGAGTAGAGAGAGAGAGGAGAGAGAGAGAGAGAGATGAGAGAGAGAGAGAGACGAGAGAGAGAAGAGAGAGAGTATGAGAGAGGTTTATCGCTATACATTTATAATGTATTTATTTAAGAAGTTATACCAATATAAATAATGAAATTTAGAACATTATCTTACATATTGTAGGCATCGTGAAAGCATTCAGGATATATATATAAATATATATATATATATATAATATATATAACTATATAATATATATATAATATATATAATAGTTATATATAATCTATATATAACTATACTCAAAATCAATTTATAATAAGTAATATAAAAATATATATATATATAATATATTATAATATATTAATAATATATATATATATTATTTATCAGTTATTCACCTCCGCT
>JABUQX010135616.1:0-32584 GCA_015478945.1 Trachelipus rathkii
GAAACATAAAGATATATCACAGTAAGTAAGTATATGGATTACGTAACTCTTATTATTATTTAATTAATAATTATTATATAATAATATAATATATATATATATATTATATTATTAATTATATATAATTATATATATATATGTAATTAATTATATATATTATATGTTTATATTATATATATATATATTATCATAATATATAGTATATATTATTACTACTAATAATATATAATCATATACGATATACTTATATATATATACTAATATATATATATCAATATATAGTATCATATATAATATATATATTATATTATATATATATATATATATATATTAAGGTGTACCGGAAATTCCGGTCCGGGCGAACTTTGGACTTTTTTTCTTGGGTTTTCTAACACTTCAAAATAGTTGGTTGTCTTGTAATTAACTTCCTTAAACACCTTTGAAAATTTTGCTGAATTGTCGCTGAAGTTAACAAGAGAAAACTTTTGCTTGGTTTTGGGCAATATTTTTTATTCGTTTTTTACTCAAAAAATTCAAGGCATTTTGGGAAAAAATGTAAATTAATTTTCTCTGAATATATGGAAGAGACTGGAAAGAGCCCTGTTTTGGGCTGGTACTGCCATATTTGGGGCTTTCGCCTTGTGCCAATTTCTTCTTGCAATTAAAGGAACTCATCATTTTTCTAATTATTTGCTAATTGTTTATATTCTGGCAAAAAACTTCCATTTTTAAAGAATGTTCACTTTGAACGAGCACTTGGATTTTTCTTTTTTTCCTTTTTACACTAACCTGACTCGCTGTCACTTTCACTTTCTTGAAACTTATAAAAACTTAGTAACTTTGCAGTAAATTCTTTTCTTAATGCTCTTATTATGTAATAAGATATATTTATTATTTTATAATTTATGTAAGTAATATAATATAATATGTCATTCACTTATATATATGGGTCATAAATAAATATCCTATAAGTATTAATATAATATATCATTATAATATGTAATTAAATGATAATAATTTCGTTTCTGAAAAATGAGTCCGAGGCCTATGCCAGTATAGTTAGGGAGTCTTCAGGGGATAAATCTGTGACCCATGCTTCCCTCCCCTGCACTTAAATTCAATTTAATAGTATCAAAAAGAGAGAGAGACAATTTGCAAAGCATTTCAATTTCTTTAATTTTAAATTTATTAGAATGATAAAGAAAGTTAAAATTCAAACATTAGGTCAGTATGTATCTTTTATTTACTCCATGTGGAAAAACATAATTTGGATTCTGCATATTTCTAGGGTTGTGTGTATTGAAAATAACAAAAAAGGAGAATCTTTCTGTATCTGGATATATGACTCAATGGTTATGTAAATAAATTATGCGTTCTTTCTGATTACAAACAAGCGATATGAAAAGTGCAAATGCCAAGATATCAATAAAAAAAATTAGAAGTGTTTCTAAAGCCTGTCGAAAATATCTATGACTTTATGTACCATGCGCTTGTTCACAATTCATATTGAGTTTCCCACACATTTTCACTTCATTGGCACAGAATGAAGCACTCCTTGTGGGTACTATTTGTTAGGTAAGCACAATGGTAGACATAATTATTTTTCAAGAGTAAAAAATATTAAACCATTAAAAAATGTTATCCAAAGATATAATTGTACAATGGTGAGAGAGGAAGGTTTACCCGACTGGATTATTGAAATATTTAAGATAAGGTTATTAAAACGGTAGATTCGTTGAACGCTTAAATGGAATTTTGAGATGAGTGTAGAGTTTAACATTCTCTAGATTCTCACATAATCTATCGATAATTTATTATAATCCGTTAGCTACTATTTATAAAGCTTAAATTTATCGATATAATGGAACTTATATTCCACTTCACTCTTCAATTATGTACCAATCATTTGACCGTATCTCAATCATTAGTGACTAGCAGATCTTGCTTCTAATCATCTTGAAATATGTGATGCTTATTTTGTTTTTAAAGATTTTCACACAAACATTGATGAAATACTTGTTCAAGCCATTTCGGAAGTTGTCAATAACAAATTTTCCGGCTTTCTGTTAATGAAGGAATGATAATGACGTTCCCTTTCAATGTAAAATGAAAAGGTGACATTCAGAATAATAATTTGCAATTTCCCTGTTTCTGATTGATCTTCTTAATAAACCCAGCATTCTCATATATCAGGTTCGTTAGACTAAATAATATTTTGCCAATCTTATGAATAAATTTCAATAATTACTCGTATATGTACTTAATATAAAGTTAATTTAAAGTTCTTTTGTACAATTAAATTTGATTCTCATATCAGCTCTCCTTTATTCTCATGCGTATCCATATTTCTAGATCTTTAGATAGAATTTATCATTAGAGTGACTCAGTAGCACTAGGAACACTGCGAACAGAAGCCATGAGCAGGTATAAATTATGTAGTCTCAACTCTGAAAGATCTCAAAATAACGAACTTCTCTAGAGTATTTCGATATTAAAATAGAATAAGACTAAAACAGTAACTCGGCTTAATGATGAATTCAATGCCTTACGAGTTACGACTGTATTTTTGAGGCGGTAAATTATAATCAAACCTATTGTATTTGCCTAGATGAAAGATGGGCAAGTATATAATGAGAACAATTTATATCTGCAGATGATCTAATAGATATATATATATGCCATCTTAAGTAGATTGGTTAGAGAAAATGTATCATATACAGTATAATTTTTTATTTGGGAAAATTATTTGACTCTATCAGTTTTTCTATTCTGTTAATAGTTGATTGATATATTTGATTATCTTATAAAACATTTAAATATGCACTTTGAATATAGACTTTCTTTAGTTATACAAAACATGATTATTATATTATATATATTCTCATATTATATTTCACAAATAATATCGCAATAATAAATTAATATATATATATATATGATGTACATATTAATTCAACATAAAGACATTAAAAAAAAGTTCTGCTATCGGGCAATATATTATATATTATTAGAATAATAATATTACTTGAATTGATATGTTAAACATATTGTGCTTCACTGAGATATCAGAATAGTATGTAGATATCCATAAGTTATATATTATAATACTTATTTATAGTGTTTATTATCATTATATATTATTTTATATAAGCTATATATTTATATATATATTATAATTTTAAACTAAACTTTACCTAATATTTATATAATGTATATATATATTATAGATATATTTATATGATAAATATGTATAGTATACAAATTATAACTATATACTAACATTTCTATAGTAAATTATAATAAAGTACTACCTATATATATATCTAGAGTATATATCTAAATATTATATGAAGTAATAAATAATTGCAAGGATCAGATTACTTATTATAAATTATAAATTTAGATATATAAATAGTTTAAACCCCTTACAAAAAAATTTTAAATACTCGTACGAGAGCCATTAAAATAATATATATATACAAATATGAAAAAATACTTGTGTAGTATATCTATTAGCTAAAATTTATCACGGATATTCAAAGTTTCAATGTTATAGTAATGTACTCTCTAATATAATATCTACTTACTCAGAAATGAGGTTAATATATCAATTGGATATTATGATTATAGAGGAATTTATATACCCAATTTAATTTTATATCAATTACGATAAATATTTCAAAACTCATCAGTGATTTTAATTTATACTTAATCACTAACAGTAAATTAGAAGTATAATCATACTAGTGAATAAATATATATACTTATTATTTATAACATTTAATATATATATATAAATTATCTGGAGTTATAATATACACTCATGAGTTATACTCACTAATATTTTTTTTCACATAAAAATATATATATAGCTATGGTAATAAGTATATATATACATATATATTAGAGGTGTAGCGATAACCGCATCCAGCGAGTTTCACCGGTATATACTAGCTGATATCGCGACATCCGTCAAAACCAGCATCCGGCAATAGTTTTGTTTTGCGATAGCAGATAAGTACTACATCTATGAATTTATTGAAAACGTAGTGCGCACGTAAATCTATTACTATACTAAAATATTATATATAGTAATATAGTCTGTATGTAATAAATTATTATATAATGCGATCAGCTACTTAAGATTACTTATATCCGCTTTTTGTATTACATTATTATACTCAATATATTTCTACTACGTTATATGTATTATTAGTATGAGAGTATATGTTAAACTATAATATTATTCTCTTAACTATATAATAAATTATTTATTTTAAAAGATATTTGGTTGAAGATAGGCAATAAGATATATAATGCTTCTCTATAGTATAGTTACATACCCTTGGGCTGAGAGCTTAGCATGAGAGTCTGCGCTCAGATAGGTGGTAGCGCTGAGTACCAGGCTAGCTATATATTTATATATATATATATATATATATATATTTAATAATATATATATATATATATATATATATATATATAATATATATTTATATATTATATATATATATATATATATATATTATATATACTATTATATATATATAATATTATACTTATATATATAAGATATTTAAAGGCTAGGAGTTCTCTAGGATGACAAAGCACTCAAATGCTGAAGATAGATAAAATAGATTTCAAAACTCTGCGTCTGCAAAACGTGACCGCCAATGTGACAATAGCAACCTTTTCTCCAATCCCTACGTTACAAAACATAATTTTCTTAACCACGTGTTTTAAAGAAGGTTAAAGTTAATTTAAGATGCCTATGTGACTGAAATGCTGCTAAAGGCAAGAAATATACACCAGCCATAAAAAGCAAAAGATCAACAACAGATAGAACTTACATCTGTTACGATCATTGACTGCTCCATGATACGTTCTTTTGGCTTCTAGCCAGCGATAAAGAGTCATATGTTCATGAGTGTGTCAAGACACTCAGTATTTCATGATCGCAAGAACTATCAAAATAGTAAAAAGCCTTGTAACAGGTGAAGATCACTGCGTCTTGTGGCTGATAATTGTAAAGTTTTCCACAATTCAGCAGAAGTGTAGAGTGGAAATTCTATCATGCCCTTCACAATGCTAGTCTTATGTGAGGTCTTTCGTTGGTGATCTACATTTACTAAACGAAAGATCAGCTAACTCCTCCCCTGAAAGGCCTTTCAGAAAGCTTCTACGTTCTCTTGAACATAAAGTTGAGAAATTGTTAACTTTCAATTATATCTTTTTACAATTATTGGTGGTGTGCTACTGGGCACACAAAGGTCTTTGAGTGGGAGTCAAAAGAGTTGGTGTTCTCCACCGCGTCTCGTGTCTTACATCTGCGTAATCTTACGGTGTATTATGGTATACTAATATATATTA
Organism: Trachelipus rathkii; assembly: GCA_015478945.1. Lineage (NCBI taxonomy): Eukaryota > Metazoa > Arthropoda > Malacostraca > Isopoda > Trachelipodidae > Trachelipus > Trachelipus rathkii. The sequence continues at coordinate 5,371 of JABUQX010135616.1, forward strand.
CTATTATCATAACTATACTATATCTATAATGTAATTCTCTTTAGAGTATATTAGTTACTCTTATATATAATCATACATTTATTAATTCCTCACATTCTTACAAGATAAAAGCTGGTCTTTATTATTTTTTATTATACATTTACCATATACTCATATTCATCTATATATTCACTCGAGTCATATATATTACTACTCGCTATATATCTACTCATACTTATCCTTAATCTAATATCCACCTAATGCTACTTACTAATCGTATATATATACTTATATGATACTATAACATCGTTACAATATACGTACACTATATATACTATATGAACTATTAGTTAACTACTACACATCCCAATACTAAGCATTATATATACCTTACCCTTACACTCGATAGTTATTAGTACGTTATATATATATACTTACATATATACTGGAGCATCTAATTTTCTATCTTTCCGATGACGCTTCTATACAGAAATAATCTCGAATTTGTTTTGGCTCTTTCATGACGATTTTTTTTTCCTTTGGCCTTCATTATTATCGGTAGTCATTTCTGGGTACTATCTATTAATACTAACCTCATATAATATTATACTACGTTTTATAATTTACATACACTATTCTGCTACCTATTTAATAGGTATACATTCATACGTCTTTCATTTTATTATTATTCTGAACATCATCCAAAGCAATTTTAGCACTTTCAGAATCTGGAATATCATTATCTAATAATTTTAATACTAGATTTACTTAGAAAACTTTCTCAAGAAAGTATAAGTTAATTTATTATCCATCACAGTATTTAGCAAAAGCTCATGTTAAATTAACATTCTAATTTCTAGTAACTATAAATTTCCTTATCATTTTATATGAGGCCTCTAATAGCTACTATATATATATATATAATACCGTAAATTTAATATATTTGAGCTACCGACATACCCTAGTATAAACATAGACGCGATCAGTAGTACCATTACTATTATCTCTTATATATACTACAAGTTCCTGTAGCTTATTATACTACTAAAAACTACTCTACACCGTGATCTTGTCACGGTGACGGAATTCGCCGTATAGTGTATTCTCTAACACTAATTCCGCACTCCGCATGGCCCACGCATATGAGCGGGATACAAGTGCGTGAAGTATAGCTATTCGGCACTAACAGGTCCTCTATAGAATTATATAATATGCTATATTGCTACCTACTACTAAGTAGTACAGGTACTGTACACCTAGTGATTCTCTAGTTATATTTATCTCATTCTATACCGAGGTCAGCTGATGACTGACATCGTAACCGATCTATATAATACTCACTTTATATCATATACATTATATTACTGATATAGGTATTATATGATGTCATATATATTTAGCTATCACGTATATCATATATTACTTCACTGACTCTATGAGTGATTAGCGTGATGGCCTGTATTTATAGTTATATTGATATACTTTCTCTACTCACCGTAGTGTATGTATCTATACTTATATACTACTATATTACTATAGTACTCTCATCCTCTCACCTTAGCCCCTTTAATTTATATAGCTGGTACTTAGTGTCGCTTACTAGAATAGTATATGTTCACCTATATGGCCCGGCTGAGCTATATTATATACATACCGCCTATAGTAATATATTATTGTGACCTACGGTATATCTATAGTATTCCGTTGGTATCGTAGTATATATTATTATTCTTATCACTTAGTACTACGATACAAGTACTGCGTTACAGCTAGGCACTCTCTTAGTACTTGCTACTCTTCCCTTAGCTATTTTCGTTTGGTATTTTGTACTACTACTATATATGTAGTGAGCTTACTATATAATTGCACTGATATGTACTATATAACTACACATACGTCTCTACGCGTTGTTGTCCTGTGCGTAATTATGGATAATATTACCCCTAACTCTCTATACGGACGCTATATATATGGTACAATTGTATATATACCCTCCGTCACTCATATACTATTATCAGTAGGAGCATAGTAACTCGCCTCTACCTACTTATATTTACCCACCTAATATATATATTTATATGTCATAGTGTATACCTCATATATATATCACTTACTATAGTAATATCTATCTATTGAATCATCAAATTGAAGTTCTTGGAGAATAGAACTACTATAGTATATTTATACCTACCAATTATACCGCTATATAGTGCCGCTGCATCACTAGCTCTATAGCCTAGTAGTTTACTAATACTATTATATATATTGGTCTATAAGTCTAAGATACCTGACATTTTATATAGTGTTATATATATACTAGTCGTGTTATATATATATCCTTTATATTTATTATTAATATTATACCAGTATGACTCAAATGTATCTCATACGTACTATACCATTGCATTATATTGCTAGCCGTATCTATATATAGAGGCCGATTTATAGTAGTATAAGCCTACTATGGGCATACTTGTTATTGTATATATGAGTCATTATGATACTGTATAGTATATGTGGGCCACGCTTCGACGCTATATTATTATGGGTTGCTATTTCTACTTAACGCACGTCTATATGTATAGGATATTCTCTATATTCACACCTCTTGGGAGGTAGCTCTATACTAGTACTACCTCAAGCCAATCCACTTAGCTAATAATAACACCGTTCTAAATTTAACTCATAGAAAGTTCTCTAGTAGAACACTCTTTGAAATTTTTAATGGTAAAACGTTGCTTTTAAAAATTCTGAACATGAAATAAGTCTTAATTAACAGTCAGACTCTCTCTACAAAATTTTGAACTTCTGGTTTATTATTTACCCTATATATATAAATGAGCCGTTATTATACTTATTACTATACCCTACTGCCTACACTATTATATATATAGTTAGGATAATAGTATATTCTTTTACTATATTATATATAGGATATATCCCTACGGCCGTAGGTGCCGTACTATTATTCCTGTTTGATACGTAAGATATAACCATGACAGGACCTATGGATCATTTATTTATATAATATTTTATTTTTATTATATTTACCGTATATTTATACTATAATAACCCCCGTCCGTACTACGTGCTCATAGAGGCCTACCGGTATAGCTCTACTATTCTAGCTATATATCGTACCCTCATATACCACCGCTCGCCATTCTGATATTGTTATACTCGTATACACTATACCGCACACTTACCTATTTATTACAAGGGCTGCCCGGCCCCTCAGATATATCTATCTTGCTTCGGCTACAGCCACTCGCGCCTGACCGCCTCGCACGTTGCGTCCGTATATACATATTTTAAGTAAATACACACTATAGATATATATATATATCTATCACAATATGTCAGTATAGTTAGTCGCGCGCTAGATAGTGTTTCACCCCCGTACTAGCCGTGCTTATGCCGCCGCTATTTCGTATATAACGGTAGTTACCAGTAGTGTTCGTGAGAGCTATACACGTCTATATACTATTAAGTTATTTTACCTACTAATGATAACTAGTATTATAGCTCGCTCATATACACTACCACTTTATATATAACCTATAATATTATATATATATATATAGCTGTTATATATGTAGTACTATACCCCTAGCGACCTAGTACCTATTCACGATAAGTGCTTATAGTAATATATATATAATACTATACATGGCTCTAGGGCCACTAATAATATATATCTAGGGCCTAGATAACTACTATATATATAGGTGTATACATACATATGTTACTATACTATATAACTATTTACACATACTTAGTATATATACTATGCTGGTAATTGTATTAGATGTTGAAGGTGGTTTTATAAAATAAACAGAATCACTAAGGACAGATTGAGGTCTGCGTAAGCGATATTATTCAAGCTTCTGCTAAATAAGCTATTTACAAGAAACCATAAGATTTCGACTTTACTCTGGTATACTTTCAGATGTAGTAAGATTAAGACGACTAATCATAGGCTGAAACCACTAAAATTAACTTTGAAGACGTTACGTTAACACCAAAAAATCATATAAGTAAGTTGTGTTGTTTAAATTTGGTAAAAACTTGAGTGAGAAGTTCTTAAGGAGACAGGTCTATTTAGACATGGTGTATCTATTAGGTAGTCATTGACTTCTCTCGTAAGTTAAAATTATAACCAGTGTTGTTAATAAAAGATAGGATTACATGTAACATTCACACTTCACTGAGATGTAAGAGGTTTTTCTATACACAATGCTAGAGCTGTCACATGCTGGCTTTGATGTTAATGCATATGGTCTTGAATAGACGTCTCATGTATCTCACCTGCCCATATTTTATACATCAAAGTTGGAAAGTTGAATTATTATTTCGAACTTGAAAATGAAATCTGTGAGAAATCTTTTTAGTGGTCCTTTTGTTGAAGTGAGAAAGATTAGTCCGTATATGCCTACGAGGCAAGACATTCTTTTTGGTCCTTGATATTTCAATGGTTTAAGAGTTTGTTGAATATTTGTTCAAGCGTTCAGAATTAACAATGTTCCTTTCTACTAATTGTAGTAAACCTTCATTGTAAAACTTCTCGTTGAGGTCGATATTTTTTCTGGAGGTGAATTTCATTTTTTTGTTGTGCAGATCAAATTTTCTAAAGTTCTGAGCAGTATCTAAAAGGAATTTGTGATAAGTAAGCGTACTTAATGATTTTGTATAATTCTTGAAAAATTTTGAACAGTTTTTCGTATCTCATGTAGGATGTAGTCATTGTTTTAAAAAAGAAATCTTATTGATGAGTAGGTGTATAAATATAATCAGGAAAGGGTTCATATTGTTGAAACTTAATACCCCTTGGGTTGGTATTCAGTCATTCGAGATACACATAGATTACTTAGACAGCATTGTAGGAATTCTTAGTTGATTCTTAATAGTTAGCTATCCACTTAGATTCCTAATATAATCTTAACAGTTAGCATCAACCACTTATGAACACCTGCTCTCATCCAACTTTATATTTGAAACCCTACATCTCAGAAGAACTTACCAGAATCCTATTTGCATTTAACAACAATTCTTAATAAATTTTAAACTTGACAAAAAATCTTCCCGGTTCGTGTCAATTTGTTAACACACCATTCTTAACTTCCTTCAACCCATTTTTTTTCAAATTTAAAATATTGAAAATATTCTTGATATTATTTTTTTTTATAACTAATTTTAATATGTAAATTATTATTTTGTTATTATTTTATATGTTCTCTTATTACTATCATCTAAGAGACCAAGAAATGTCGAAAGTTTATGTTTTCTTGTAAAATATTACAAACTTGAAGGATATTTCCACCTAAATCTGCCGCTATCTTTAATTACTAAAAGGCATTCTCATGCTAAATATATAGTTAGTAGAATCATTAGAACATTTCTACCTATTATTAGAATTTATAAGATATCGCTATATCATAAAATTTATATTATAACTAATCATACTATATATTATATATATAATTATTCATATTTAAAATATTTATATTAAATAGTGACAATATATTATATTATAATCTATGTTATGCGTTGTTGTCGTGTTGTGGTGTTGTGTTGGTGTGGTGTAAGTGTTGTATGTAAGTGTGTGTGTGTGTGCTGTTGTGTGTGTGAAATGTGTCCAGGTGTTTTTGTTTGTATGGTGTGTGTGCCGTCCGGGAACTTGATCGCAACCAATCCCCATTTGTAATTTAGTAAATTGCTTTTAAATTTTCTGCAAAATGTATTGTGAAATGATTAAAATTAATTTATGATCATGTAATTTTTATTCTTTATGAATAATAAATTTTTTATTTTATAAGATAAAGTAGAAAAATATCTATGTTTAAAGTATAATAGGATTTTGTATTAAATTATTAGTAGTTAAATGTTCTACCAAAATTATATATAATAAATGAAAGGTGAGTATAAGTCAAGGGACGATCTACCTAAATTATCAGATTGTGGAATTTACGTTATTTTGGGACTGTATTAATAGGAACAATGATTAACTTTGAGTTAGTATAGTTCCTGTTGATCTGGGTAATTCAAAGATTTCGATATTTTTGTTTCTTCCTATAGCACGGCCTGTCCTATTATAATAAATTCACATTTAATTTTAATTTGCAAATTGCTCGTAGCAGAGCAATGTGAATAAAAATTATTCGCTAGCCATAAGATGCTTGCAATAACACTCGAGCGCCTGCCTTTCTGAGAAGCTAACATGGTAAACAGATGCGCGCACTATGACGCTTATGACTTGAAAACATTATGGAAAGCTAGCGGAAAATTAACAGCAAGCAATTATTATGAACGAGAGCTAAATCGCTTTTTCGGAGTCATTTCTTTCGTGGGAACTCAGCCCAAATGGTTGACAGGGGAAAAGGGTCGACACGCCATTAGAAAAAAATGGTCGACAGTGATAGAAGGGGGGAAGAAGTGGGACATTTTTTAAAGAAGTTTATTTAAAGTGAAAGCTATAAGATACAACATGTATTGATAATAAATAATAGTAATGGAATAAATAAAATTCATTTTATTAAAATCACTAAATTTCATATTGCACACGTATCTCTCTGGCACAAATCTACAATTTTTTATAATTCTCTTTGTTTTTTTTTTTGGCTCAAATAAATTTTTAAGTTTTCTTTTAATATATATACTATATAATATATATTATATTATCATATATATATAAATATTTATATGATATTATATATATTATTATTTATTATAATATATTATATTATTTTATATATTATATATTATATAATTATATATATTATATATATATTAGTATTATATGATTGATGATGATAGTATTAGTATATATTATTTTAATGATATATATATATATAATAATCAATATCATATTGTATAATAATATAGTATTGGTTATTTATCTTATTAGTATAGTAGTCTTATTAATAGTATATCCTAGATTAGGGCTTAAGCGGATTCTAATCCGGTGTAACACTGAGGATATATTATATTATTATAGTATTACACAATGAATATTACATATATATTATAATTAATATATATATATCTACTACACTCTATATCATAATAATTTATTTTAGGTATTATATTATATATTATATTTATATAGAGTATATTATACTATATAATATATATTATATAGGTTGATATATTGAGAGAGAGAGAGAGACGAGGAGAGAGAGAGGCAGGTAGCGTTCCGTTCGTCTTTTGCAGAAATATTTATTCCTTAACAATAGAACTAGGCCATATTTATGAAAACTGCATCCCCCATTTAGAGGAGGTAATTATTTTTAAGCATATGTAGGAGCTACGTGGTATTTCAATCTTACATTAAGGATTTACACTTGACACATTGGCCTTCTCCACAGCTTCTTTATGAGTATTGAGGTATATATAATATATATAATAGTATATATATATATATATATTATTGTAGTCATTTATATAACGATCGCGTAACTTCTGTAGTCCTCATTATACGCTTATGGTTACCTATATACGGTTTTGGTTTTATTACCATATAATTATATTATAATATTATATTATATTGGAGGTACCCTTATTAACGGTATATTATAGTTTCCTCATTATTTAGAGTATCTCCTTTTTTTGTATATAGATCTAAATCGCTCAGGTAGTTTCAAAAAGACATGTAGGTAATTATTGAGGCCAAACTTGTAGTATAATAATAAAAGTTTTTCGAACTCTTTCAGAATCAGATTGTTGATGAGAAAGATCAAATTTTATTTGGGGAATTGGTCGGCGGAATTCTCAAAACTTAAATGTGTTAGTAATTTTCTTAATTTTCATCCAAATTCTGCATAAATAAAAAAGAGATTACAGTCGCTGAGCTAGTTTTAAAAAGATAGAATATTACAAAGGAAGGATAAATACCGTCATACCTTTACCTATTAAAACATGCTTTTTTTTTTATTTATTTTTTTTTTTAATTGCCATAAATGAAAATTGAACGAGAAAAAAAAATTTTTTTTGGCTTATAATAAATCAATATGAAATTTTCAATTTATGTAGAATCGAAAGACATAATTTTTATGTTTAATTTTTATTTATTTGGCATTCACAACCATTTGACCTCTGAGCATTGGAACTACATACTATATATTATATATTATATTATAATATATATATATATATATACTATATAATATTATATTATATATAGTTATGCTATATATATAATAATATATATATATATATTATATAGTATATATATAATTATAATATATACGTATATAATATATATCATATATATATATATACCGTAGTAATATATACGATATGATGAGAGTGTGAAGGGAACACTTAGAAAATATACTGGCAGTAATGAAGAGGTAATAGAGAGTGTGTGTGGGTTGATGGTGCAAGAAGGAATTGGTGTTTAGGGATATAGGTCATTAGAGTAAGAACTGATTATGTAATACGGTGGACGTGAGAAAGTTGAAGATTATGGTAGAAGTCTCACGCGTACGATGCAATTACTGTGAATATGATCAAGATGGAGTCGAGATGGTGATTGATTGGATTTGCGCTAGTGTCGCGTTTTTGAGGTTGTTTAGTTCCAAGATTGGTAGAGAGCAGATAACGTGTACCTTATATAAGGCGTATAAAGCGGCTACAGTTGTAACTATAGGAATTATAGGGCAATTCAGTTTATCGGTGCTGTGGAGATATCGCTGAGAATTTTGGTCGCAGTGCTCGGTGATGAAGACTGTAATTGGTAGAAGAAACAAGGGTATGTTGTTAGATCGATGTTTAGAATATCTGTGGATAAATACCTTACGATGAACAAATGTATTGAGAATGAGGAAAAAGAAGGGTAAATGTACATTAAGGTTTAAATGGATTTGCAAGCAGGCGTATGATTAGAATTAACAAGAGGCCTCTATGGCATGGTAGTGATATATCGGTGTTGGGTGAGGTAGGCTTCTGAATGGAAATCAAATAGTATGAGTGATTCGTATGACGATAGTGAAGCGATGTGTAAGAATAAATGGAGTCGAAGATGATTGGTTTTTAAATTTAATAGCGGAGTGAAGGCAGTAACGTGTTATTGGTCTACATTGGCTATTCATATTTGTATAACGGGATGATGGTATGAAAGAAATTAGAGGTGTTTGTGGCATCGGGGAATAGTTTCTTAGAATGATAGAGAATGAAGAGTGTGAACGGGTGCCCTACTTATTATAGGCGGATGATTTGGTTTTGTTTGGCGAAACTGAAAAGAGTGTTTGAGAGGATCGGTAGAGAGATTTGGCAGAGTGTGTAAAGGAAGGGTATTGAAGGTAAACGTAATAGAGGCAGGTTATGTTTGTGGAGGTTGAGGACAGTCTTCGGTGTGAAGTTATGGTTGAGTGTGAAGCAGCTGGAACAAGTGTATGAGTTTAAATTTTAGAATATATTGTTGGATTTGAAAAGGGAACGGATGAAGCAGAGTGCAGTATGAAAGTTGTAAATTTCAGGAAGGTGGCTGGTGCAATTAACTCGTTGGTGGATGTAAAGGGACTAAGTCTTGAGTGTGCTAGGTTATTACATGAGGGTGTGTTTGCTTGTGTCTATGTATAGTAGTGATTTGCTACTGGGTCTGAATCAAGAGGTATAGATCTAATTAAGTATGCCAATGTGGTTTCAAGATGAAACAATCTTAAGGAGGCGTGTTGGTGTGATGAAGATTGAATAAAATATATGAGAGAAAATGAACGTATTAGAGAGTTTTGTGGTGTGAAGAAATGGGTAATAAGAAATAAATTGAAGTACGTCTGAGCACTGATTTGGTCAATGTGGAAAGGAAGGATGATAGTCGGTTGGTTAAGCGAATGTATAGTGTGCTGAGAATCGCAAGTCTGGGGGACCGAAAAAAAAGTAAATTGAATCAGTAAAAGGAATGCCTGGAGGAGAGAAATGTGACTGTTTGGTAAAGCGAGAAGAAAGGTGCATATAATAGGATGGGAGTGTTTTGTGAGGGGGTATGGTTTGGTGGCCTCACTCTGATTAAAAAGATGAACCCTAAATTGCGAGAATTCATAGGGTGGATTTTCTGACTGGATTGAGTTCTCGCTAAAAGGTACAAAGGGGGCAGGTAAGGCTGGGCTTTCTTTTCGACTTGCGTTCATGATTTTTCTACTTCTTTTCTGTTTCCAGTGCAGTGTATGTCACGCACTTAATCTTACCTCCAGTCTTGGGGAAGAGAAGGTTGTATGCTATATATATATACTATATATATTATATATCATATATATAATTAGTATATATATATATATTATCATTATATTATTATATATATAATATATATCATATATTATATATATATATATTAGTATCACCTTATTATTTGGGATGTACCGATAGTATCGTGTATCCCGGTATCGGTATTCAGGACTAGTATTGGGCGCAGTTTTTGGGATACCGTATGGCGGTATTGGTTAATGATGGCCGAATACTTCTTACTTTTTGGTTGAAAAATTATGAAACTTTTAGATTCCATAATAAATCTAGTTTCGATATGTATAGCTATTACACGAGGTTATGTTTTTTTTTTTTTTTTTTCTACGTCACTTATCTTTATACTGTATGATTGTTGTTTAGCGTTTTCTTCTCTTCCATACCTGTGGTTTTACAGGCGTAACATTGTACTATTTGGATAACCATTTATTAATAATTTATAGTGATTTGTAGCTTCCACTTTTTCTATAGTTATAATTAGTATTAATTTCTTTCTTTTTTGTACGTCAATTGGTGAGTGTGTGTGAGTGCGAGAGTTGTTTTTAAACTTTCTGGAATATTCTTATTTTTTAGATATTTGACTGTCAAGTAGGCCGTTTAGCGTTTTAAGACGATTTCAGTTTTAAATTGTATTGGTTTAGCGTACTGAATAATGTTTTCATCTTTCTAACTTTTCATGTTAGTTTTTGTCTCGTTTGTTTCTTGTCTTGTTTTTTATTATGATTGTGTGTTGCCGGTGTTGATAGTTGATGTAGAATTCTGCACTAGTAGCGGACTTTCTAATTAGACTCTTTAGTACGAACATCAGTAGGGCTTGCATCTACTCATGGATGTGGGACTTAAACCTCTCTAACTTATTAACCCTAATTTTTGCTGCGATCTGAGACCCAAAGGCTAAGTAAATTCATCCTCTACTCGTTTAATATATCCAAAAACTTATAATTTTTAATAATTTCCGTACTGAAGAGGTGAGTTTATGATGCCTTGTAAATCTATACACACTCCTATACACGTCTCGCAGATTCTTCGATATCTTCTTAAACTTCGATGTTCGTGACTTTAGAAATCCCTTTCTCCTTCTACAATACATTTCTTGTGCGTCTGTGTATACTTGTTTTTCCTAACAGAACAATATTTTCATGTCATACTTTTTGATTACCTTACCTACATTCTCACGAATTTCATCCAAAGTAATGAGTTCTCGCTATTTGGGGATCTTCAGATGTCACATATACAAGAACTGAATGTGATGGGTTAGACGTATACTTCATACTGATTTGGTTCTGTGAGGAAGCCGAATCATTCATTATTATCAACTTACTGAGCAACTAATTAATAGAATTAGGAACCTACACACATCCTGTATCGTCCGAACCAATTCTTGACACACTGACCTATGTTTCACGCACTAGCACTCCTCCGTCTATAATCATCCACCTTCGCTCATATTCGGTAATTCTGACCACGATACCTTATCTTTTAATTATATTATTTTTGTTCCTCTACCATCAGCTCATCATGCGGACTATGCGGTTTTTCTGTCCACTTTGATCGGGCCGAAGTTAGGGGCTTGCGTTATGCTCTATCTACCTATACTATATTACTGGAGTGTACTGTCTTTGAGATCTGGAGGACGCTTAGTTCTGCTGAGATAAATGTGGGAGCTTGTATATCTGTTTGATGGGATGAGCAGTTTGTTCATTTCTTCTTCGACTGAAATCTCTCTCCGCTCAATCAATCCCATTGGTTCAACTGTGCTTGTTTCTCTGAACCATTACAGAGCTAAGAGACAGTTCGTATTGGGCGTAGAACATATTCTCGTTCTCCAGTCACTCTTGCTAATTTTATGCATTCAGTCAGCAGAAGTTCCGTCTCCAGGTACTTCTTCGACAAGAGCAAAGCGGACTGTTCTAAGCAAGTGCACTGATCTCTCCTGTGCTTCATCCGGTACTGTACAACAATCTTTCTGAGCCCTGCTTGGCCAAAACAATTCTACTACTAACTTCTGTAATGACTTATCCTTTCCTCCTCTTCAGTCGCTCCTGATGGTTCTGTTGCCAATTTCCAATCATGAAAAGTCCTAAACTCTTTGGCCTTTCTAATATCCCTTATGCTTAACCTGGACCTATCTTTCCATCCTTTTCCTTCTCCTCCTTCTCCTTCAGATGAGAGTTTGATTGACTCTATCAAAATAATTTTTTATTTATTTATGAATTTTTGACCTGAAACCAATTGACGTTAGGAAGGAGGTTGGTCCGGATGGCATTCCTCTCCGAGTTTTGAGGGAGTGTGCTTCCGTGCTGACCCGCCACTCGGTTTTCACTATATTCTTCTTGCCTCCAATACTAGCAGCTTTCCCCTCTAGTATTCATTGGAAAGCGTACCATAATCCAACCTATTCGCGAAAAAGGAAGCCGGTCTGAGTCTTCTAACTTTATTCATATTACTCTACTTGTATTCCTAGTCTATGTAGTCTTTGAAACGCTTCTCCTGTCGGGTCACTTTTTGAAGATCCTAAGTCTGGATCTCTTCTTCTTCTTTTCCGATCGCCAGTACGGCTTTTCGGCGTTCGCGAACGGGTACGTGGGTGATAATCTGTCACTATTTACAGTTTTTATGTTTTCCTGGCCCTTCCGGAACTTACTAGGGGGATTAACTTGCGGGTTGGTCTCTGGGACTTATTCCAAGCACATGTTAACTCGTGTATGCACTTGCTCGCATGCTCTACAAGTTCTCCCCTCCTTTGGGTTTTCCTTTTCTCTTTGCTTACTTATATATATATTATTTCTTTCTATAATTGCTTACATTTTCGGTTGTTTTGTTTGATTTTGTAGCTTCTTTTTTCTGTCGTAAGTGGTGTTTCCTACAGGGTTCTGTATTATTTCCTATTTTTATTCCTGTTTTATGTTGTCTTTTCTCACCTGCATCATCTAGATCGCTATTCATCATTGATTGCCGATGATCATCGCCTCTTGCATTTTCGTCACCTATTTCAAACTTCTGGCTTGTCCTCTTTACTTTCCGTATTCGAATTGCCCCGATCTCTGTCTTAATCCTTCCGCTATTTCTAATTTCTTCTACTGATCGTGGATTGATTTCCGGGTGGTGGTCGTCTCAACTTTGTGAAAATTTAAATTCTTCTAGTTTTATCTTCTTCAACTCTCCCTCTCTAAGACACCTAATTTCTTAATCTCTTTCGACGCTTTTTCTTCTAGTCTTCTCTGCCTGTCTGACAATATAAATACATCCTTGGTCTCTTAAAGTATTAAACAAAAATGTTCTTGAAACCTCACAATTCTGTCACAACGGTTGCTAGGGCGGCCCAAGAAACTGGGATTGTTCGCTGTTTAGATCTGCAGGATCTTTTTCTCTCGTCCTCAGTACTCCAGCTATCCAGAGGAGTCTAATTCCATCATTCGTGCCACCGTTTATGGAGTATCTTTGCTTCTCCATAGTCTATGAGGGGGGGGCTTCTCGGGTTCTACCCTGTCTTTTGGATGGGCTCGTGCAGTCGACAAAAAAGGCTTTATACGCTGCCGCTGCACGAGTGCGTCGCCACAGCCGCCGATGGCAGAACTTTGCCGGCCATGCTGTGCGTCGCGATGGTGGAGAGCAACGTCCTGCTATATACCTTATGTCCTTCTTCTTCTATAAGGTACGATTCTCGGGTGTCGAGGCGCCTTCTTGTTTTGTGTATTCGGCTATATTGTTTTTATTCTTGTCAGTTTATTGTTTGCAGTGCTTCGAGGAGCGGAGTTTTCCGCAGCGTCTAACTCACCTAGGGCCTTTCACTTGACCCCTTCGTAACGTAATCAACGGGTGTGCTGGTAATTAGCACATGAGTTCTTGTGTTGATTTATTACATCTATGACCTGTGTTCGCCTGAAGGTGCTCATCCTATCTTTCTCTGCACTCTGATTCTGTGGGTTCTTTCCAATATTTTGTGTTTTCCCTACCCTCATTTTTTTTGTTGTAAAATCTTGCTCTCACTTTTAAAGCCTGCGTCTGTGCTCAATCTGCGTAATTTGCGTTTAGAATGAATTTTTGAAGGTCGTTCAAACACCCCTCCTTAAATTGGCTCTGAGCCCATCGAGCACGCGGCTGACAACTTTAAAGAAATTAAAGGTCTAATATAAAAATTGAAATTTTCCATTAAGCTAGTTGAAACCGTCACAAAATGGCAACTCCGACGGTGATCTACGTTCTAGATACATTTAAATAGGCAATAAAACAGGCAGCCTTGCTCGCTTGACAAAAAAAAAAATATTCACCAAAGTGGAAGCCGCCTTAATCAGAGCAACCCCTGACAACAGCACTGAAAGTGACGATGGTGGCTTTTCAGCAATAAACCTATTGAAGATGAAAAGGATTGATATGTTAGACTTTGATAAACTCATGGACGAAATTGCATTGACATTCATTTACCTTCGAAGGAATCCACCAAGGACCCTACTGAAAAAAACTAAATCAGCACTACATTTAAAAGATAATTCAAAATTTTCAGCAGGTTCATCTATCAGTGAAGTATCATACGAAAACATGGAAGACGTGCCTACCAGAAGGGAATTCTTTCATGTGGTGGCATGAAAATGGAACAAGGGTTCCATTATTATCAGTGCTTCAAGCAAATATTTATCAGCGCCTCCCTCATCATCGAGAGCGAGCGTATTTTTAATGTGGGTGTCAATGTAAACACCCCAAAAAGGAAACAGGCTCTCGCCAGATGGTCCAGTGAAAGCTTAATGTTTTTGCTTTACAATTTAAGAGAATTTTTGAATTTGTAATTGAATGATATCTATCTTTATATTAAAGAGTATATTATTATTATGTCATCTTTGAATAATAGCGTGTTTTTATTTGTCTTTTTCAGCTGATTAATTGAGGTCTCTTTTTTCTTATTTTTGTTTTTAATATTATAGCTAGTTAAAGAATCTTGTAAATCATGTCATATTTAAACATAAAAGCTAGTAGCTAAAACTTTGTTAATACTTTATCTGGAAAATTCACATTTCGAATATTATTTTGAATAAACATAAACATGAAAAAAGATTATTAATATTATATTTGCATTTATTATTCTTAAAAATAATATTTTTTAATTTATAAAATAAATTACTTGGGCACAAAATATGAAATAATGACTAAGTATTGGGTTGTAGGGGAAATGCAATCCTGAGCTTTGACATAGCAGTGTTTTAAATGATATGTTTTAATGTGCAATTATTTATATTATTTAAAGGGCAGAATCGATCGGCACCTAAAAAAAAAAAAATAGGTATCGGTATCGGTATCGGCCTCATTTTCTGGTATCGGTACATACCTAATATATATTTATATGTACAGGATGACCAGAGAAGGAACCAAAGCCAACAGAGATTTATTATTTAGAAATATTTAACATCGACGCTTTCGAGTCTACCAAGACTCAATCTTCAGGGAGACTGAAAATAAAACACATATGCACGTATAATAATGATTATGGGAATGGATTAAAGATTAATTATAACTAAAAATAATAAAAATTGAAAATAAAAAATAAAAGTAAGAACAAAAATATATAAAGAAGCAACAAATAATGAAAAAAAAAAGAGAAGATAATAAATAAAAAAAAAAAAAAAATGAAAAAAAAAAAAAAAAAAAAAAAAAAATTAAAAAAAAAATTGAAAGATAAAATAAAAACAAAAAGTAACAAATTAACTATAAATAAATAATTTAATAAAAGGTAGAAATGAAAAAAAAAACTAAAATAACAAAAATATAAAACCATAAATAATATGACACTTTTTTGAATTTCCCACAAGAAAATAAGGTTAAAATTAAGGGTTTATTAAAATTAAATAAAACTAGAATTCAATATTTAAGTTCAATCGGTAGGAATTTTTCTCTGGGAAGGGAAACACATCTGATAGAATGGTAGCACAGTTATAGACTAAAGGGAAAATTATATTATCCTATTAAAAAAAAATAAAGAAATAAAAATAATAAATAACAGTTGTACATTAGCTAGTTGTATATAGTGATGGTTGCACAAACTTCTAACCAGGTCACGAGCCGCCCTGAATATAAATACATATATAAATACGATATATAATATATATTATATATATATATATATATATATTATATATATATAATATATATATATATATAATTATATTATATATATATCTATATATATGTATATATATTATACTATATTATATATAAATTATATATATATAATATATATATATATATATATATATATATATATATATTATATATATTATATATATATATATAATATATATAATATATATATATATATATATATATAGGCTATATAATTATTTATTATTTATTATTATTATTATTATTATTATTATTATTATTATTATTTTTATTATTATTATTATTATTATTATTATTATTATTATTATTATTATTATTATTATTATTATTATTATTATTATTATTTAATGAATTTTTTCCAATTCTCTTTTGATCCTTCGAGATGTCTCATTTCCTTAAGCTCTGTTTCTGATAATATTGCAAATAAGCAAAACTTTTCTATTAAAATTGAAGATGTCGAAAATTTTAATTAAAATATTAACAAACATGCAAATAGAAATTTCTAATTATAATTACATTTATAATTTATTAAATTATAATCAATAAATTAAAATTTCTTTTTAAATATTCACCTTTAACCTCAAAGAAAAGCAGAGAAGATTAAGGCACCAAAAATCAAAGAAGAGGAAGAAATCGTTTCTCCCTTGAAAGAAAACCGCGGAAATTAGCGATTGTCTTGAAAGAAAAGCGCGGAATATTGCGCGCTTTATCGTTTGAAAATTTCTTCAATAAATAACATGGGAATTATATCTGTAAATTAGAGACCGTTTCCGAATTTCATTCAGAAGTCTTCCTATAAACTTACTGATAACATTTATGGCTCAAGTAATTGGCTTCGGTGGCCTTCACTCTTTTCATCTTCATTATAGGGGTCATTATTTATTTATTTATTTATTTATTTATTTATTTATTTATTTATTTATTCATTCATTCATTCATTCATTCATTTATTTACCTGCTGTTATAATGTTTTCTTCTTCTTCTTCTTCTTCTTCTTCTTCTTCTTCTTCTTCTTCTTCTTCTTCTTCTTCTTCTTCTTCTTTCTTCTTTCTTCTCTTCTTTCTTCTTCTTCTTTCTTCTTTCTTTCTTCTCTCTTACATCTTTCTTTTCTCCACATATCTTCCTTTCCTTCTTCTTTCTTCTTCTTCTTCTTCTTCTTCTTCTTCTTCTTCTTCTTCTTCTTCTTCTTCTTCTTCTTCTTCTTCTTCTTCTTCTTCTTCTTCTTCTTCTTCTTTTTCTTCTTCTTCTTCTTCTTCTTCTTCTTCTTCTTCTTCTTCTTTCTTCTTCTTCTTCTTTCTTTCTCTTTCTTCTTTCTCTTCTCTCTTCTTCTTCTTTCTTCTTCTTTCTTCTTTTCTTCTTCTCTTCTTCTTCTTTCTTTCTTCTTCTTTCTTTCTTTCTTCTTCTTCTTCTCTCTCTTCTTCTTCTTCTTTCTTCTTTCTTTCTTCTTCTCTCTTCTTCTTTTTCTTTTCTTTCTTCTTTTCCTTCTTCTTCTTCTCTTCTTCTTATTATTATTATTATTATTATTATTATTATTATTATTATTATTATTATTATTATTATTATTATTATTATTATTATAATTATCATATTATTATTATTATTATTATTATTATTATTATTATTATTATTATTATTATTATTATTATTATTATTGGTAGTAGTAGTAGTAGTAGTAGTAGTCGTATTTTTATATATATATATAGAGAGAGTATATAGCAGGTGCGAGCAGTAGCGCGGTGGCGGTAAGCAGCAGCATAGCAGCGGGCAAGGTATATAAGCATATATTAGATATATATATATATATATATATATATATATATATAATATCGCTTGTCTCAAAATGAAACGGCGCTTCTTCATATATACGGGTACAATAATGGAAAATAGGAGCAGTGCTGGCTCTGGCGATATGCCCGCTGATAACGCTTCGTTACGGAGCTTTTAGCAATGAAGCAAACCTAAGACTGTGAGAATACCGTATGCGACACAAGATTCCCCATAAACAACACGATTGCATATCTTTATTTAGGACATTATAATATATAATAGATTTTCAAAGTGCGCACCCCAAGTCCTGCTGCATGTACGTCACTTCCGTAAAACGGACATTGTCGCCGACCGGCAATCATCTGCTGTTATCTCTGCACACGATTGCCTGATTCTTTCCTACAGTTCCCGAACGTCATTGACTACTGCTTTATTGACTTACTGCCTTTGGGTCAATAAAGGATATGTTTTTAGTAAAAAATTTAAAACTTTTTTCAATGTTCAATAAACAACGAATTTATTTTTAAATAATGTATATCAAAATATAACTTAAAGCAGCAAAGCAATAGTGCATTTCCTACAGGAAAAGGAACTGATATGGGGAGTTTACCCTACTGCCTTACTGACTTATTTTAGTAAAAAAAAATATTTTTTTAATAAAAACATAAAATGCTTAAAAAAAAAACTTTTAATAATGAATTTTTTTTATAAATAAATGAAAAAGTTTCAGTTTTAAATAAAATGTTGGTCTCTACGTTTAGAAAACGGGCTATATGAAAAGAAATTGAAAATATAAATGGAGAAAACGTCACAGTAAATATTTAAGGAGTTGCATATTTTCCAAATGCGATGAAAGGTGAAGCAGGGCTTGAATCAAGACTACATAATCTGCTCACTTTAATCCATTTGGTTAGGAAATATATGTAACTCAATCTCCCCTGACCAAAAAGCTACTACGGTAGGTAATAAACCCCCAATTCATGGGATAGAGGTTCGGTGGCAGCAGCTTATATATATATATATATATATATATATATATATATATATATATATATATATATATAGCAGTACTATATATATATATATATATATATATATATATATATATATATATTATTTATTATTATTATTATTATTATTATTATTATTATTATTATTATTATTATTATTATTATTATTATTATTATTATTATTATTATTATTATTAGTTATTATTATTATTATTATTATTATTATTATTATTATTATTATTATTATTATTATTATTAGTTATTATTATTAAGTATTATATATTTAAAACTTTCACAGTATATAATTAGGAAGTTTTGAAATTTGATTACTTTCAAGAAAACTTGATTAAAGTTTTATTTTTGTGGCAGATTTTGCCTTACTGTTGGAGTATCGGCAACCATTTTCATTATTAAGGTTGAAAAGTTTTGTGAGATATTTGTACATGTGAATCTTTATTTAATAAGATAGGATTATCTTTTTCTAAAACCAAATATTATTTTATGTATTTTAAAGGAAAAAAATAAAATAGATTAAATAGCAGTGTTGTTGAGTAAGCAATTTTTGTGTCGACATCAGTTCTGACTCATACTCCATTTTAAATATACTCATCTCTTCCTTTCCAGATATAACTTTTTCTCATTTAATTATTAAATTATAAAGTATAGTTAAAAAAATTTGTGAAGTATAATAATAAATAATTAGTAATTACACTAACTCCTTTTTTGTTGTTCACTTACAATAATTAATACGAAAAACATTTTATATTAGACGTTTAATGGCTGTTACTCCGCCTCTATACACAAAAATTAAAGTTAACAGCAGTCTGATTACCTCTCTACACATAGTGCAGATTCATAGCTCCGTCTCCGGCTCAGGCCCCGCAATTTTTTTTCATAAATAGTCAGCTTAAAAATCAAGACGATAAAAACTTGCACGAAATTTTAAGAACAAAATCAATATCTTGGCAATTTTCCCTCCAAGCCTAAACTAACTGATGATTATTTTGACAGAGATGAAATAGCTGTGTTCTAATATATATATATAAGGCAGTAGCAGCAGTTGAGAGTTATATATATATATATATATATATGAGTATATATATATATAGTATATATATATATATATATATATATATATATAGTAAGTATATATATATATATATATATATATATATATATATATATATAGTTGGTATATCTAGTACTGAAGGTTCTATAGAGTATAAGAGATATAGGTCTGAAACTTTGAATATAATCTATATATGGGATAAGCTCGAATCCGTGTAAATTTCAAGTCTGTAGGATATATATAGAGGGGGTCACTCCCCGGCGAGCGTACCGCTACGCCCTCGTTTATACCCTTTTGGCTTTCCAAACCCGAGATAGATAGGCCTAACGGCTAATCATCGAACCAGGTGTTCGATGCATGAGAGAGCGACCGAGGCAGCGCGTGCGTGCACATACAATTCAATGTTATTATTATTATTGATAAATGAAGATCTTCGATTCCGAAGGAATGAATTCGGAAAACGATCCCTGTGGTGATACGCACCGACTTCCTCATTCCGCCAAGTGTTTCTTCTTCGCATCCGGTTCTGAGTCCACCATATATATATCTACCTGGGTTAGAGTTAACGTATCGCTTTCAAACTTCTTGGTATATGTTCTATGAAGGTGATAAACTGATCCCACGTTTTGGTGATCGTAGGTCGCCTTAAGGTAAGCCGCCCCTTATGTGGCCAAGGTCAAATCTCGTCCTGAAACCCTGTTAGCCTAATGTGCAATGGGACCAAAATTTGGCGGAGCAGTGATGACGTAATCTCGTCGGAGACGAGACTACGTTTCTCTGCGAGCGCTGCCCCCCCAAAAATTAAAAATGATCGTGAAGATTGAAACTCAGAGAAAGGCTGGAGGATCTTCGGAGTCGGAGACGGAGTTGGAGTCGGATTCGACAGGAGTCGGAGTTGGATTCGGTTTCGGAGTCCATCCCACCGGAGGGGGTCCCCCTTTGAAAAAGAAGAAGAAATGCATGTAATGCAAAACAGAGCAAAGAAGAAGAAGAAGAAAGGAAGGAAGAGGAAGAAGAAGAATGAAGAAGGAGGATGAGGCTGAGAAGGATTCAGAGTTGGTAGTGGTACCGGTGCTGGAACCGGTGCGGTGCTGAGTTAATAAACATTCGTATAACTACAATGTTGGTGTGTTTATAAGGGTTATTGAGGTCGTAGAGTTCGAACATGATGGTTGTTCGGTGTGTCTAGGACCCCCATTAGGGAGGTCCCGTGACTGAAAAAAAAAAAAAGTTGGCCAGAAGTAGGAGAGGAATTCCGGGTAAACGTAAAACCCACCCCAAACCCACCCAGAAGCGAAAAACCCACCCAACGAAAACCCACCTGACCTTACCTGCCCCCTGACCTTGACCTTTTGGGGCCTTGACCTTTTTTGGGTCACTCAAATTTTTACCTGCCCTTGACCTTTTTGGCCTTGACCTTTTTGGCCTTGTACCTTTTTCGACCAACCCTTGGTCTTCCATGGGTCATTTTTCGCCCACGGTAATTTTTTTTTGAGAACCCTAATTTTTTGAGAACCCTAATTTTTAGAGAACCCTAATTTTTTGAGAACCCTCAATTTTTTGAGAACCCTGATTTTTTGAGAACCCCACTTTTTGGCAAAGTAACCCTGAAGAAAGAAGCCAAACGGTTGCGTCAAATCGTTGTGTAATGTACCCACCCTAATTTTTTTCGACCATGGGTCAATTTTTTCCCACGGTAATTTTTGATCTTCCTTTATTCTCTTTGTGGGTCATTTTTTGGCTCCACGCTTAATTTTTTTACCCACTCGTGGCCCACCCGTTATATATATATATATTTTCTCTTGTTCCAACTTGTAATGCATGTATGGACCTTACCCTATCCTTTTGAACATTTGATAATAACGTGCGCGTGCGCACACACACCACACACACACACACACACACACACACACACACACACACACTTACACTTATACAGACATTCACTATGACACTTACATTTACCCATAGACACTTACATTTACACTTATACACATGCGTTCCCCTTTGCTCCAAAGTTTGACAGATACCATGGGTCATTCTTCTTATGCACGGTACATTTTATCCTTTTTCCTAGGGACTTAGCCCTTGATGGTTTAACCTTTTTTCAGTTTATTTAAGATCCATGATATTTCAGACTTGAACCTTTTGTATTCTACGGTACAATTTTGACCCACGCTAACTTGATGGTTTTGATGGTTCCCAATCACCGTAAGAAGTACCTAGGGATGATCTATTAATGTTCTATGAGTATTCTATGAGTGCCAGGTGAGTGCCAGGTGAGTGCCAAGTGAGTGCCAATGAGTGCCAATGAGTGCCAAGTGAGTGCCAATGAGTGCCACATAGTGCCAAGTGAGTGCCACATAGTGCCAACTGAGTGCCACTTTTTTCAAGCCTTTTCTAACCTCCCCTGAGCCTAGAATAGCCCTAATATGGGTGTCTACCCCTAGGTAATAAGGTATGAGGAATCAGACAGGTATATTACAACCTGCTAGGATGCTTCCTACTATGAGTTAGTCTTTTTCTAACACTTATACACACTATGACACTTATAAGCGCTTACACTCTCCATAGACACTTACATTAATCCATATACACTTACACTCACACACACACACACACACACACACACAGATACACTTACACTAACACACTCGATATTTTGATGCCTCAACTTTGATGCCTTAACTTTATGCCTCAGCATAGCTGCCTCAGCATTGATGCCCTCACTTTGTTGTTCATCTTTGATGACTCATCTTTTGATGACGCTGAGTCTTTGATACGCCTCAATTCCATGCATGATTCATCTTTTTGATGACCCTTAGGTCTTGCCCACCCCCAGATCACAGCACCAACAGGGCTCAGCGTGAGCCCTCCGCGCAAAGACAGCCAATCCGCTGCACCCGCAGGTGCGAACCGCCGCGCGAATGAAAAATATATGTACGTGCCCGCAGGCGTACTCGGGCGCGTACCCGCCTGCCGCGTGCGCCGCAGTGCGCACATCGCAACCGCCGCGTGCGTCCGCAGACGCAAAATTCCCGCGTGAACGAAAAATATATAATATGAGTCATTCATTTTTGTTTCATACTTTAAACATTTCAAAAGAATTTCTCTTTTCAAATATACTATTAGTCATTCATTTTTATTTCATACTTAAACATTTTTATTAAAAACATTTTCGTGAACATAAAACTGTAACTCGTTACAGACCTTATTATTTAACACATATATTTATTAACATTATTTTTTACTTAATACTTTTACTTAATACTTCCTTTTTAATTTATAAATTTTTTAAAAATTGTATAAGAAGAAAAGCCAAAAGTGTCTGATATATAAACATTTTGTTTTACTACAATTGTACGAAATTTTACTAAAAATATTAACATTACATAATTTTTAAAGCAGTAAATCAAAAATCAATAGAGGTGTTACCTTACACCTAGGGGGATTAGTATGCTTTTAGAAACAATTGTTTACTGTTTTTAACTTTCTGCTTTACTGTTTTTAACTTTCTGCTTTACTGCTTTTTAACTTTCTGCTTTTTACTGCTTTAACTCTCTTGCTACTGCTTTTAACTTTCTGCTTTACCATTTTTTAACTTTCTCCGTTTTACTGCTTTAACTTTCTTGCTTTACTGCTTTTAACTCTTCTGCTTTTACTGTTTTTACTCTCTGTTTTTACTGTTTAACTTTCTGCTTTATCGTTTTAATCCTTTCTGCTTTTTGCATTGTTTTAACTTCGTTTTTACTGTTTTAACTCACATGTTTTACTGCTTTTACTCATGTTTTACTGCTTTTAAAGCAGTAAATCCGTAAATCAATAGAGGTGTTATTACCCAACACCTAGGGGATTAGTATGCATTTTTACTGCTTTACTGTTTTAACTATCTGCTTTACTGTTTTAACTCTCTTCTGTTTTAACTATCTGCTTTACTGTTTTTAACTTCTTTCTGCTTTACTGTTTAACCTCATATATTTATTAACATTATGTTTTTTTTATTTTGTTTTTAATACTTTTATTTTTATTTTTTTTATTCTTTTTATTTATTTTTTATTATTTTACTTTTTATTATTATTTTATTTTAGTTTTAATACTTATTATTTTTATTCTTTATTCTTTTTATTTTATTTTTATTATTTTACTTTCTTTATTATTTTATTTGGTTTTAATACTTTTATTTTTATTCTTTTTATTCTTTTATTTTTATTTTTTTATTATTTTACTTTTTATTATTATTTTATTTTGTTTTTAATACTTTTATTTTTTATTCTTTTTATTCTTTTTTTATTTTATTTTTATTATTTTACTTTTATTATTATTTTAAGATGTGAGTTATTTTATTTATTATACTTAGTGTTATTTACTCCATGCCTATGTTATTTGTGAATACACACACACACACACACACACACACACACTTACACTTACACTTATACAATGACATCTATTATGACATTTATACACACATTCACTATGCCACTTACACATTTTACCCATAGACACTTACATTTACACTTTTACACACGTACAAACACACTACCAACATTTACTTACACCACAATCAAATACTTTACACCTCACACACACAGATTTACTTACACACACACACACACATTTGCCAGATTTAATACTTACACACAGATTTATTTACACTCACACAGATTTACTCTTTACACTACACACACAGATTTACTTACACACACAGATTTACCTACACACACACAGATTTACTTTCACACACACAGATTTACTTACAGTCACACACACAGATTTACTTTTCCTTTACACACACACACACACACACACACGCACACTCTCACTTACACACACCCCCACAATAATTTACACGGCACACTCACTTTACACACCCACACACGCAATATTCACTTTACACATATAATCGTATAATTTATTATTAAAAACATTTTATGTTTTACTTAAACACGTACATTTATATTTATATTACTCATTCAAATATAATTAAAATTATTTCAAAGTTTCCTAAAACTTCTATAATAAATCAATCATTATCTTTGAACAAAAAGAATTTATTATTAACTGTTTACTTTTTGTTTATAATTTTATAACTATCAAGTTTAACTTTTAGTAAAATTTTATGAAATTTTATTAAAAACATATATTTTTACGTACCTTAAATAAATCAGAAAATCAGTAAAGTCAGCCCCTAGCACCCTCTACACCAAGTTATGCCACGTTTTGTTCTTTGACTTACTGCTTTACATCATCTTTGGCCATGTAATAAGTATTATAAAAATAACAAAATAAGCTCTTCTCTGCTAACATAACATGTATTTAATTAAAAATCATTTTAAGTTTTTATTTAAAAATAACAATTATTCACTTTTTACATTTATATTATTCGCTCGATGTTAACTAAAAATATGCTTTACTTGTTTTTTAAATAATTTGGATTTCTTTATTATTATCTATGTACATTGACAATCCAACACGAGAAAACACAACAACCCGCACTCGTTACAGATACGAAACTGACCTCTCTGTAAAATGTGTTGAAATAACTACTTAGGCCTAAATTTAGGATAATCCGTTTTGTACCCCGGGGCGATTTAGACCAGGTCAAAATATATTTCAAACTGACCTTTTTCTGTAAAAATGTGGTGCAATAACGGTAATTCCAGTATATACAAGAATCGAGAATCAATGTTAGTTATTTTATAAATATATTTCAACTGAAACATGCTGGATCGGTAAGATCCTTTGATCAGGTAAGAAGGAAATGTTTACCTTTCTTGTGAGTGGACGGAGTAATCCTTATCTCTATATGACCTCGTATGTGATTGGTCGAGTTTATCGCTTTTTGGTTTTAAGGTATGAAAAAACATGTTTTTTCATATCCTGAGCCCTACCTCTGATTGGATGAAAATTATATTTGAGCAGTCGGATGTTTTAGATCCAAACTCATTTTAAATCATAATCGGTTTGGGTGTTAAGCTGTGCACAAGTTCTCTGATTTGTAATAAAAGTGTTCTATTTTCACTAAGTGTATATCATGATTCACCTTAACATGTATACCTCAATACAAGACATTGTCCAATGGGAAATCAAGATCCCCGATAGTAGGGTTTCATTCTTATATAAAAGAAAGCCCGATGGATTTGAATTTTTCAAGTGTGCTACCCAATCACCATGTTATAATACCAAGCGTATTTTCGTGAGTCCAAATGAATTACTTTGTATATGTAATCACACTGAAGAGTGGCTTACAGAATACTTTAAACCAAGCTCAGCTTTAAACTGGACCGAAACAGTTATTAGCCTGTGCGAAGAAACCAGCGATAAGCAACTTACTCTATCATTTTATAAACATCAAAACATAATCAGCTTGGAAGTTAGATTATGGGTGAGAAATAATGAAACAACCGTATTTGAACCTACATCATTTGGATTCTACATTTCAGGCCTAGCGCAGATGAAATATATGCTAGAGGTACGTAGGCGAATGTTAATGCAGATGAAGAAGACATATGTGTTATCTAATTACGTAACCGTAATTCATTACATGTTATACCAAGAATACTACGCATTTAAGAAAACCCTGATTGATGATCCTACGCACATCATCGATCGCTTCCTAAGTTCTATAGACGTACAAAAATTCATTTATCTACTTAGAAAACAATGGCAGGAAAGTATTTATGCAGGTGACCCAGAATGTAAATATACTATGATATCTGAGCGGGAACTTTTTACGTATGTGTTAACTGAAGGTATTACTGAGACACGAAACTATATCATCGATAATGATATAAATGATTGGCATATTTGCAAAGATTTAAAGAATTTTAATATAAAATAGGCGAAAACATCATGTGTAAAATGTATGTAGAAGTATTATATTTAATGTTAACCTTATATATATAAAACCATTGTAAATATATTTAACACGCTTGTATATATTTAATGTTATCCTTTATATATAGCAGTATATATATATATGAGCAGCAGCAGCAAGTATGAGTTATAAGTATATATATATAAGGTTATATATTGGAAGTGG